>JAABOM020000103.1:2075716-2086295 GCA_011800125.2 Solanum clarkiae
ATTATTATTATTATTATTATTATTATTATTATTATTATTATTATTATTATTATTATTATTATTATTATTATTATTTGGTAAAACCATAGCTCTCAACTTCAATGCTATAATTGAGACATATATTAGGCAACCATCAAATCATATCATACATGATTGAAACAAAGACTTGAATTTTTCTCCATATTTGCCCACTTGAATAATATTGGCCCCTCTTATCTTTCTACAAAAATAAATGAGGATTTAATGGAATAGACAAGAAGTCATATTCATAGACTTTAGTGTTTGTGCATTACAATCACATTTTAAAGGTTTTGTTTCAATTTGATTTTTATTATTACTATTATTCTCATTATTATCTAGTCTTTAACAATATTAATTTTTTCTTTTTTTCAATCGAGGGTCTATCATAAATAATTTTTCTACATTCACAAAATATATAAAATTAAAACTGCATACGTACTCATCGGACAGTCATTATTTTCACTGAATCTCACTTATAAAATTATATCAAATATATTACTATTACTGTCATCTAATTTTTTCTACAAAACAATTTTAGTGTGGATGGGGCTAGGGGGAATGTGTTTGGATCAATTTGTTATATAGTACTTTACATTCTTAAGTCGGTTAAGATAATTTTGTCAAATGACATGGTCGACATTATATCAAAGTTTTGCATTTTTCTTGAAAAATTATGGATGTTTTTCTATAAACTTATCAAAAACATTAAACGTTTATATATCATTTTAGTTACTCCAAATTTATTTTATATAACATTATTAGGAGTAATATTTAAGAAGTCAAATAAAGTTTTATCTTTCACAATTACAATATTTTATTTGTAATTTCCAAATTATTTTAGACTTTTAAAGAATTTACACTTACATTTACTTCAAAACTTAGATATTTTAATTTTTCTCTCTATACTTTTGTTGACACATTTTAATCAAAATTATTCTTTTCCCATCATAATTATATTCTTTTATCATTACTAATGAGGAAAGTTGAATAATGGAGACAAGCTAGCTAGTGTGATTGAGTCCCCAATAATTATTGTGTACCTAGACTTGAAGAAACAGCCACTGTCTTCTTTTTTGGCTCATCTCATATTCGATATTAATAATATAATTCAATTTAATTTATATCGCATAAAATTTTATAAAATAAAAGTAATCCTTAATTATTAGAACATTTTTTATATTTAACTATTTCTAGAAGAATCAAAAAGGTACACAGCAAGAAACAATGAAAATTACAGATCAATCAATTTATGTTCAACATTGGTAAGCCTATAGTACACAAAGACATCTATAACATATAAAATATCAAATTAAAATTGAATTAAAAACTTCTGATTAAAAATAAAGAGATCCTGTCTATTTTATCACAAAGTAACAATAACAAATAAAGTTCTACACCAACTATTATGGAACCATGTACGTCTATGTTCCCAAAGTCCATTTCAAATAATTACATTCTTGATTAATTGATTAATTTTTAATGTAGGACCAATGTGACATGAGGACCACTATAGACCAATTGAACCTAGACAAAATGTGTTTATTCAAGATGTACACTAACTTTTGGCTCAATGAATGCATCAGTTTGTTGGCCAAAAAATCAAATTAGTGGATACTTTTGGTGATAGTCAAATCTATAGTGGATATATAAAGGTGGTGATTCTTTCAAGAAAGTGTGAATAAATTTGTGTTTATAGATATGAATAAGAGATTTTTGAACATAAAAAATTCAATACATTATGAAAGAATTTTAGTTGTTATTTTCATAAGAATAAAGTAAAATTTACGTATAATTTTATTTTTTTTCATATTATATCTTGTGAAACTGCATTGCGTGCAGTAGAATCCCTAATGTTTAAGTTCCTCTCTATAAAATTAACCTTAATTATGAGATAATGCAACTAGTACTGCATAACTGTAGCTCAATAGATTCCATGACCTAATGCAAAATTATATTTAAGACTCTTAATTTATTATAAAATTTATATATACACTAAAATTGCTTTCTAAAAACCAAAGTAGTCATTTAAGATAAAAATTCTTGAGATGAGATTTAAAATTCAAAGTGAAAATTTTACTTCAACTATTACTACAAATTTTGAGGGTTAAAGCAACGTTCTTAATGGCTTACCCATAAGTCAAAATCGTGTATAAAATCTCTTTATTTTCATAAAATATTTCTTATTTAAGCCAAAAGTCAAACAAAAATAACCTCTTTATTTTTTTATAAAATAAGTACAACTCTAGTACACAGTATTTTTTATTTTATATTTTATTTGTAAAATTACATTTGGAATATGTTGATTTTAAAGTGGATACTAAAAAACAAATAAATTACTGTGTTGTTCGTGCGGGTGGGTCCCACGGACATAAGAGCACGTGCGTGTCGTGTCCTGTTGTCTCCTCTTTTCCCGACATGACATATTTATACAATCATTTGAACTCTTTCTTCCACTATTACATGTCTTGAAACCTCCCACCCTACTGCTTAGTAACGGAGTTAGGTTTTTCTACAAGAGGTATCAAATAAAAATATAAATATTAATATTATGAATAGGATATATATTTTCAAATAATTTTTATAATTTCGTATTTAATATATCAAATATTTAAATTATATCAAGAGGTATCAAGTAATATATATTTTTGATGAAGAAGTGTCGCTTGACACCCCACTCCAAAGGATAACTCTGCCCCTGCCCCACCTTCATCCCCTTCACGTGGCATCGCTTCTTCAGGCTTTCGCGTATTGTGAAAAAATTTTCATGCCACTCAATTTCCTACATAATTTTCTAAATATTATAAATTTTTGAGTTATTAAACATAAGTGATTTGATTTTTGATTTTAAATTATTAGGAGTGAGATATTAAATGATGTAAAGTTTAAATTTATTTAAAAAATTTTAGGCCTTTTTTTCAATAATAATTGGGAGTTGAATTTATTTTTGTTTTAGAAAGGTCTATGATGTTTCCCTCTTCTTCTTTTTTTTTCCTTGAAAAAATTATGTTGTCTGAGGATTGTCTACAATAAGTTAAACAAAGAGCCGATTAACATGACCTAATCATTATTAAACTTATTTTTTTAAAAAGTTCCGCAACTAATTATTTAATATGATTATGATTTCTAATAAATAGAAATAAACACAAACTATAAAATGCAAGTGTCTTTTTTATTTCAAACTTATAAATTCAGCCATTCGTGGATACCCAATAATGAAAAGATCATACATAATAACAAAATTAAAGAATAAAATAATAAAAGAACACAGTTGATCTTCTTTTTTTTTTTTGATAATTTTAATTTTATATGCAGTAGAACAATAATGCTGAATGATCACAAAATAAGGTATACTTAAATTTTGAGCAATAAAATACTCCTAACAAAAGAGATCTAGTAGATCCTAATTACTCCATTAATGATTTTTCTTTGTTAATTATTCAACACATCTTTAATTGTGTCTCACCATTGTGATTAGGTGTCTTAAAACTCCATCATTAATTCCTCAACTTGGTTAATCTTTTTCAAACAATTATTATCATTTCAAGGGACCATCTAATTAAGTTTCCAAAAGTAAAAACATCATGATTTAAAATTTACTTAATCATTACCATTAATATTGAAAAATTTTAATAGCTCAATTAATTAATTATTTTAATTATTTATTTAATTAATAAGAGTTTCGATTCCTCCCCTCGAAATTTACCTCCCTTTTTTTTCCTTTCCAACAGGCAATTTTTATTTTTATTTTTATTTTAAAAAAACATGACCAACATCATGTGCTTCTTACGTGGCACACGTTAGTACAGTACAGCAAGACACACGTGTGCCCGCACGTGGATCTCCTCAATCAAAATAGCTTTGTTCATGCTAGATTCGCTCAACGGTCAAACCAAAATATTGAATTTAATATTAGAGTATATATATTCGGATGACATCAAAAGGAATAATAGATAGTCACTCGGGGAGTCATATGCATTTGAGGGTTGTTAACAAACACTCCTTTATTATAAAATTATATTTTTTATTTAGATAAAAATAATTTTTTATATATAAATATTACGTATTAACACCTCAGATAACATCAGAAATAAAGTATATATACTTGGATGACATCAGTGGAAATACTACTTCATTACTCTTTGATATTAGAGTACATATACTGGATGACATTAAGAAATAATAATATTTCAATGAAAAAAATTTATTTAATTACGATCTAATACCATCATATTATATCTATTATGATGATATCAATAATAAAGAAATAATGATTCAATAATTATATACTCAAGTAAATATTTTGAAATCATGCATCCAATCAAAATAAGCATATTGAATTCGATTTAAATTTCAAAAATATTTCACCTAATAAATGCAATTTATATAGTTTTCGGTAAAATTAATCATTTAGAAGATTCCGACACGTGCAGACGTGCATGTGCAACAGTTGCCAAGAAATAAAGAGTTAGTGGACTGTGTCATGGGCCAGCTTTGCATGGAAATTCGTGCTACTAGTGGGCCTTACATATCTGGCCCATGTGATTAGCTTAGCTGTTAAACATGTGATTAACTCACTAATCAAATCCCTATAAAACTTCAAAATCTTGTTGATGATGATTCCTTAATTAAATCAATTGAGGGTTGCACGTGTGATTCAAAGGAAGAATATTTGTGAGATATGCATTCTTGATAAATTACAAGTTTGTCCTCACCAATAATTTAATTTTATATTTTATCTCTTAAAAAGGTGCAATTTGATTTAAGATTATGGATATTATCAGTGATGGATAAATTCCCTTTTAGCTTCATCTCATTTTCCATGTTAAATTTAGATTTGAAAATATGGATAATGGCTCATAAGCGAGTATATAAAGTTAAATGATTTTGTTAAATAAATTTTTAAGTTGTGTGTGAATTCAAGAACATATTTGATATTCAGTAATTTGATATTTGATATAGTATTTAGAAGCAAAATTTTAGGATTAAGTTATTTGAATTTGAGATTGATATGATACATTAGTACCATCTGGTATTCGATATTTCTCGAATATCAAATTATTTACTTAATGAAAGTCATACATCAGCATGTTCATTACTCATTGGTACAAGTTCAAAAAAAATTTAAAGATTAAGCATAAATAATTTAAGTATATATGTCTTTTAGTTGTGTCAATCCACTTATGTCTTCTTACTTAGAGCAAGTTCGATACACTAAAACTCCTGCTACTTGTTAATCTTAAATTATATTATATATGCATAAAAAATATAGAAATAATTAGAGCAATAATATTTATAACTTTGTGATAAAATCGATCAGAATTTCAATAATTAAAGTAATATATTTTTTTTCTATGACCTAACTTCTGCATCAAAGAATTGTCAACTTCTACTTTTCTCATATCACAATTATAATTCAACTCAAAATCCTTCCATTTCAATCCACATAAAGTTGATGATGAAATATGATATTGACAAATCCATCAATCAATGTTTACTACTTTTTGCCTTTGCAAATAGTATAGTGGACAGGAGGAAGTTCCAATTAAATGATACTTTCTCAACTCATTTTTATCCAATTAACATGTATCTAATTTTAAAATATTTTTGTATGTTTATTTTTGGTATAACTTCAAACATCACATTTTAAAATTAGATTAGATAAAATATTTCAAATTTTATGTAATTAATGTTCTTAAATTTAAGCCTGAAGTTCATACTGTAATATGAAAAGAACTTAATTCAGTCACATATGATTAATTGACTAAACTTTAGCTCATGAAATTTCATTTCGATGTGTTTGAACATCATTCATATAAAATTTCATATTAAATTTTAATATCTAACTTTAAATATTTTATCTAAAATCTAACTTGAGATTTCACATAAATACTTAAAAGCATGAAAGACTATTGGAGGATCTTTAATTAATGTTCCATTATAACACTATTTACCTTGGTAATTTTTTATCTACTTTAACATCTTTAATTTGTATCCACATAATTGATTATGTTAGAGTAAGACCATACATATTATGGTTTGGTTGATGCTACATATAGTAATGCTTTACCTTAATGGCAATTTTATAATTTTGATTGTGACAATTCTTGAATCGTATGAGAAAATTACTTTAATGGTTGATGAGGGTAAAATTTTCATTTTCTTGATATTTCTTTAGAACTTTTAAAATCTATTTATTTTGAGAAATGTTTTAGAGGTATTTTTAATTTGGAGAGTAGTAATTAGCGCATGATTAATTAATTTAAAAATACTTTTATCAATAGTATAATTATAACTTGACTGAATTTTCAAAACGTGCATACAGGAAGAAACTATTTTCAAAAGCTATATTGTATACTTTCTATGACTTTTGACAAATTATATTATATAATCATATATAATTTTTTTATGATTTTGAACTAGTTTTCATATAAATAAAATATGACCATATTTAGTATAAATTAATTAATTTATTATATATATTTGAAATTATTCTACAATTAAATGCTCAATTAAGGGGCCAAAATTTATAGGTCTCTTTGTATTAGGCTCAATGAAGGCCTGGATAGTTTTGAGCCCATATTTATAACCCGAAAATATAACATTTGTTTCCCCAATAAAAATTTCCAAATTTCAAATCCCTAATTTTACCAAGTTTTTTCAGTACTTTAAACTGAGAATTCACAAATCAACTACGTTTGGATTTTCGCATTTCTGTCCAGTGATTTTGGCATTCAGGTTTGATAAATTTGGCAAAATTTTATAGTATAGACTTCTTTTTTTTTCTTTTGAATTTTTGTGATGTTAGGAATTGCTTCAATGTCTATTAAGCTTTAGTTATTCATAATGGTGTTCGATTCAGATTGCGGTATTGCTAATGTGGAGAACTGCATTTGGATGTAGGAGAACACTCCACTAAGCTTAGATAGATGAAGAGAAATTACCTGTATATATATATTTATATATTTCTAGGTATAGAAAGAGAATTTTGAAAAGTATTCGTATTGCTGTGTGTTCCGAGGAGGTTAAGAGAAGGTCTTTTTGATGATACATTAGTTTTTCATAGTTTGATTCTCATCTTTAAATCAGAAAAGGTCAAATAATTTAGGTGGTAGATCTTGTGCATATCTTATTACAGGTAGATCAAAAGAATGGTGAAATTTGTTTATTTGGAATTTTTCACTTATTACAAAAATGTTAGCGACTTCCAGAGCTAAGGTCTCAAAGTAGAGAGTAATTTGAAGCAGTAAGGGTTTACTTTGGTGCTTTGGGTTTGCGTAGTTCTATTTTCTCTTTAAGGCCACAGATACTTTTGCCTCTCTTGATGTTGGATTTATCTTTTGAAGTTATAATGCCATGCTTTACTCAAGTAGCCATCTTAATTTGGGGACTGAAAGTGTTTTTCACTATATAAATATTAGTTTTTGGGGTTCAAACATAAAATAAGAAACTCCAAAGTTGGGGACTTCAGTCATTTTACTGTTCCTTGGTTACTTTCAATAATCCTGCAGAAGCTAGATATTTCTTGAATACAGTAGTTTATTGAGTGTTGCTTTAACTTTCTAGTGAATTGGGTGAAATATGAAACAACAACTACATATCCCATTCATTCCCCAAGTTAGCTTGGGGAGGATGGTGAGTACACAATTTTACCACTACCTTGTGAAGGTAGAAAGGATGTTTTCGATAGACCCTTGGCTAAGTAATTCATAGCAAAATTAGTTAGAAATGACATGCAATAGATACAATATGAAAATAATGAAGAAAAAGAAATAGTAGCAAAAAGAAACAACAGGTAATAATAAGATCAAAGCATAAAAATTGTAGGAGAGTACTAATACTACTACCGATATGAAAAACTAGCGCTCGACTAACTATTAATCTTCTACCCTAATCATCGACTTTATATACTCCTATTTAATATCATAACCTATACTTCTCCTAAGGCTCACCGTAGCCAACTTCTAACATCTTCTTATTGGCTGTGCATCTCCTTTGCATGTCTGGACCATCTCAACCTTGCCTCTGTTAGGTTAAAATATGAAACAAAAGTAAGTAAATTACAAGTAGGTTGGTCATAATTTGTAGGTGTCTTATTCCTTATGTTAATCTCTGCAGGGGGTTGCGGTGTACATAGTGGTATAAATTGAAATGCAATAATTAAACAAAACAAATAAAAGAGAGAATTTAACAAAGTCTTTTTAGAGATTTGAAAGAACACTATGTAAATACTTGATGAGATTGAAACTTAAGTCAACCTAAACTATAGAAATGATCCCCAAGGGGAAGCAATCCCCTTAAAAGGCACTTTAACAAGTCTCTCGAATCACCATAGGATTCATCATTAATATAACAAGTCTCTCGAATCACCATAGGATTCATCCTTAATACTCCCTCCATCGCAATTTACGTGAATTACTTTAACTTAGCATGATATTTAAGAAAGTAAGAAAGACTTTTGAAATTTTGGTCTTAAAAATAAGTCATAGATGTTTATGTGGCTAGAAATCATTTCGTTAATGGTAAAATGGACATTTTAAAGTTAAATTGTTGCTAAATATAGAAACGTGTTATTTTTTTGGGGACTGACATAAAACGAAAATAAGTCATATAAAGTGGGATAGAAGGAGTAATACTGTTAAAGGAATCCACACACAATATAAAAGACAAGCTCAAATGAAAGTAAACTGTAACTTATCTATTTAGACCATAAGTGGCTCTTCAAGGACTTGATGTCTACTTGTATGAGCTCTAAATTCTGTGTGCTAATCTACATCACTGTCGCTTAACCATGTGTCTTCTCTATTTTTCCTTTTTGCAGAGAACCCACTTTTGGTGCATTGCAAGAGCACACATAGGTGGCGTTTTCCTAAAGAGGCATGGTCCAAGGAGATGAGAAGGTTGATATGCTGACGAAGTTGGAGAAGAAATCCAAGAAAAAGAAAAAGAATTCCTCCACCGATTATTTGAAAGTGACAAAGGGCGATGCTAAAGCTGTTGAGCATGATTCAAGTTTCAAGGAAGAGAAGCTCTCGATCAGGAAAGAAAGGGACAAGGCAAAGATGAAAACTAAAGCACCTGAAGAAGGTGAAGACAATGACATCAAGAGAAAGAGAGAAAGAGGTGGTGGAAAACAGCGGGGCAAATCCAGTAAAGATGGGTGCAGGGATGCTGTTACAAATGTTTTAGAAAAGAAAAAGAAGTTAAAGAATGAGCAGGAGGCATTGATAATGCACAATGATAGTTTAGAAGACAAAACAATTGCTCATGAAAGGGCTGTCGGAACACAGGATACTAAGGCAGTTGAGACGCTCAGCGAAGGCTCAGGTGGAAATCTTACAGCTAAGGTGAAGAGGGAGAACAAGAAAAAGGATAAGAACGAAAAAGAGGAGGGACAGGTAGATATCGTGGTGGGTGTCATTCAAGGTGATGTTTCAGCTGAAGAGGTGAAGAGGAAGAAAAGGAAAAAGGATAAGAAGAAAAGAGAGGATGGACAGGTAGATATCGTGGTCGGTGTCATTCAAGGTGATGTTTCTGCTGCAGAGGTGAGGAGGAAGAAAAGGAAAAAGGATAAGAAGAAAAGAGAGGATGGACAGGTAAATATCATGGCTGGCGTCATTCAAGGTGATATTTCAGCTACAGATGAGATGAAGAGGAAGAAAAGGAAAAAGGGTAAGAGGAATAAAGAGGATGGGCTGGTAGATATCGTGGATGGCGTCATTCAAGGTGATTTTTCAACTATAGAAGATATGGAAGATATAAAAATAGATGATGGTAATATGAGAACGAGGAAAAAGACAAAATTAGTACACAATTCTAAAGATCTTGCTAATGAAAAGACTGAAAAAAGAGTAAGATTTTCTGATCATGTACAGTTTTTCCATCCAGTCAGTGACCCAAGCAATGAGAAGCATGAAAAATAACCATCAAAAATTATTGTTTGGCAAACATTTCACACAGGAAGAAAATGAAATCGTCAAAGATGCTGTTTATAGATACATAGAGGTACATAATTTGGGCGATGAAGGGTTGCAAAAGGTTTTGAAATGCAAATCTTATCCTGAAGTAAAGGGCTGCTGGAAAGAGATTGGAAAGGCTATATCATACAGGCCTTACACAGCAATTTATGGTCGTGCACAACGTATGTTTCGAATGGGGGAGAAGCGTAAATGGACTGAAGAAGAGTATGGGTTGATACGGAAGTTCCAGGAAAACATGGGAACAAATGGACCGTCTTGGCTGATGAACTAGGGAAACATCCAGAACATGTTGCAAATGCATGGCGTAGGATAAAAATGGAAAACCGAAAGAGGGGACTGTGGGATCAGGAGGATATCCAGAAATTATTTGATTTAGTAAATGCCGATCTGCAATTCAGGCTCTCTGAAGAAAGGAAATCTAAGCGTGGGATGTTACGGGATAATATTTGCTGGAATTCAATTAGTGACAATTTGTCTACCAGGAATTCCATACAGTGCTGCCAGAAATGGTACGGACAATTAACATCCTCGATGGTAGCTGCAGGTGAATGGGCAGATACTGATGACTATCGCTTAATTGA
>JAABOM020000103.1:2086395-2102850 GCA_011800125.2 Solanum clarkiae
TTATCTACTTTAACATCTTTAATTTGTAGCCACAATAATTGATTATGTTAGAGTAAGACCATACATATTATGGTTTTGATGATGCTATATAGTAATGCTTTACTTTAATGGCAATTTTATAATTTTGATTGTGATAATTCTTGAATTGTATGAGAAAGATTACTTTAGGGTAATTTTTTTATTTTTTTGATATTTCTTTAGTTAGACTTTTAAAATCTATTTATTTTGAGAAATATTTTAGAGGTATTTTCAAGTTGGAGAGTAGTAATTAGCGTATAATTAATTAATTTGGAAATACTTTTATCAATAGTATAATTATAACTTAACTTGACTGAATTTTCAAAATGTGCTTACAGGTAGAAACTATTTTCAAAAGCTATATTGTATGCTTTCTATGATTTTTGAGAAATTATATTATATAATCATATATAATTTTTCTTTTATGATTTTGAACTAGTTTTCATGTAAATAAAATATGACCATATTTAGTATAAATTAATTAGTTTATTGTATAGCTCAGTGGTAGAGCGTCAGTCCTGTAAACTGAAGGTCCGTAGTTCGATCCTTCATGAGGGCATTTTTTGACCCCACTCGTGAGATTTCACTAGGTATGTTGTTGTTGTTGTATATATTTGAAATTATTCTAAAATTAAATGCTCAATTAACGGGCCAAAATTTATAGGCCGCTTTGTATTAGGCCCAATGAAGGCCTGGATAGTTTTGAGCCCATATTTCTAACCCGAAAATATAACATTTGTTTCCCCAATCAAATTTCCAAATTCCAAATCCCTAATTTCTTACTAAGTTCAGTACTTTAAACTGAGAATTCACAAATTAACTTCGTTGCATTTTCGCATCTCTGGCCAGTGATTTTGAGATTCAGGTTTGATAAATTTGACAAAATTTTATAGTATAGACCTTTTTTTTTTTTTTTGAATTTTTGTGATTTTAGGAATTGCTTCAATGTCTATTAAGCTTTAGTTATTCATAGTGGTGTTCTATTCAGCTTGCGGTATTGCTAATGTGGAGAACTACATTTGGGTGTAGGAGAACACTCCATTAAGCTTACATAGATGAAGAGAAATTACCTGTATTTTGAAAAGTATTCGTATTGCTGTGTGTTCCAAGGAGGTTAAGAGAAGGTCTTTTTGATGATGCATTAGTTTTTAGTAGTTTGATTCTCATCTTTAAATCAGGAAAGGTCAAATAATTTAGGCGGTAGATCTTGTGCATATCTTATTACAGGTAGATCAAAAGAATGGTGAGGTTTGTTTATTTGGAATTATTCACTTATTACAAAAATGTTAGCGAGTTCCAAAGCCAAGGTCTCAAAGTAGAGAGTAATTTGAAGCAGTAAGGGTTTACTTTGGTGCTTTGGGTTTGGGTAGTTCTATTTTCTCTTTAAGGCCACAGATACTGTTGCCTCTTGATGTTAGATTTATCTTTTGAAGTTATAATGTCATGCTTTACTCAAGTAGCCATCTTAATTTGGGTACAAAGTGTTTTTCACTATATAGATGTTAGTTTTTGTGGTTAAAACATAAAATAAGAAACTCCAAAGTTGACGACTTCAGTCATTTAACTGTTCTTTGGTTACTTTCAACAATCCTGCAGAAGCTAGCTATTTCTTGAATACAGTAGTTTATTGAGTGTTGCTTTTACTTTCTAGTGAATTGGGTGAAATATGAAACAACTACTACATATCCTGTGTACTCCCCAAGTTAGCTTTGGGAGGATGGTGAGTACACAACTTTACCCCTACCTTGTGAAGGTAGAAAGGATGTTTTCGAAAATGCAATAGATACAATATGAAGATAATAAAGAAAAAGAAATAGTAGCAAAAAGAAACAACAGGTAATAATAAGATCAAAGCATAAAAATAGTAGGAGAGTACTAATGATACTATTGATATGAAAAACTAGCACTCAACTAACTATTAATCTTCTACCCTAATCATCGACTCCATATACTCCTATTTAATATAATAGCCTCTACTTCTCCTAAGGCACACCGTAGCCAACTTCTAACGTCTCCTTACTGGCTGTGCATCTCCTTTGCATGTCTGGACTATCTCAACCTTGCCTCTGTTAGGTTGAATATGAAACAAAAGTAAGTAAATTACAAGTAGGTTGGTCATAATTTGTAGGTGTCTTATTCCTTATGGTAATCTCTGCAGGGGGTTGCGGTGTACATAGTGGTATAAATTGAAATGCAGTAATTAAACAAAGCAAATAAAAGATAGAATTTAACAAAGTCTTTTTAGAGATTTGAAAGAACACTATGTAAATACTTGATCAGATTGAAACTTAAGTCAACCTAAACTATAGAAATGATCCCCATGGTGAAGCAATCCCCTTAAAAGGCACTTTAACAAGTCTCTCGAATCACCATAGGATTCATCATTAATACTCCCTCCATCGCAATTTACGCGAATTACTTTAACTTAGCATGGAGTTTAAGAAAGTAAGAAAGACTTTTGAAATTTTGGTCTAAAATAAGTAAGAGATGTTTATGTGGCTAGAAATCATTTTGTTAGGTCTAAAATGGACATTTTAAAGTTAGATTGCTGCTAAATATATAAACATGTCATTGTTTTTGGGACCGACTCAAAACGAAAATAAGTCATATAAAGTGGGACAGAAGGAGTAATACTTGTTAAAGGAATCCATACACAATATAAAAGACAAGCTCAAATGAAAGTAAACTGTAACTAATCTATTTAGACCATAAGTAGCTCTTCAAGGACTTGATGTCTACTTGTATGAGCTCTAAATTCTGTGTGCTAATCAACGTCGCTGTCGCTTAGCCATGTGTTTTCTCTATTTTTCCTTTTTGCAGAGAACCCACTTTTGGTGCATTGCAAGAGCACACGTAGGTGGCATTTTCCTAAAGAGACATGGTCCAAGGAGATGAGAAGGTTGATATGCTGACGAAGTTGGAGAAGAAATCCAAGAAAATGAAAAAGAATGCTGCCACAGATTATTCGAAAGTGACAAAGGGCGATGCTAAAGCTGTTGAGCATGATTCAAGTTTCAAGGAAGAGAAGCTCTCGGTCAGGAAAGAAAAGGACAAGGCAAAGATGAAAACTAAAGCACCTGGAGAAGGTGAAGACAGTGACATCAAGAGACAGAGAGAAAGAGGTGGTGGAAAACAGCAGGGCAAATCCAGTAAAGATGGGTGCAGGGATGCTGTTACAAATGTTTTAAAAAAGAAAAAGAAGTTAAAGAATGAGCAGGAGACACTGATAATGCACAATGATGGTTTAGAAACCAAAACAATTGCTCATGAAAATGCTAGCGAAACACAGGAAACTAAGGCAGTTGAGACGCTCAGCGAAGGCTCTGGTGGAAATCTTACAGCTAAGGTGAAGAGGAAGAAAAAGAAAAAGGATAAGAGGGAAAAAGAGGATGGACAGGTAGATATCGTGGTGGGTGTCATTCAAGGTGATGTTTCAGCTGAAGAGGTGAAGAGGAAGAAAAGGAAAAAGGATAAGAAGAAAAGAGAGGATGGACAGATAGATATCGTGGCGGGTGTCATTCAAAGTGATGTTTCAGCTGCAGAGATGAAGAGGAAGAACAGGAAAAAGGATAAGAAGAAAAGAGAGGATGGACAGGTAAATGTCATGGCTGGCGTCATTCAAGGTGATGTTTCAGCTATAGATGAGATGAAGAGGAAGAAAAGGAAAAAGGATAAGAGGAATAAAGAGGATGGGCTGGTAAATATCGTGGATGGTGTCATTCAAGGTGATGTTTCAACTATAGAAGAGATGGAAGATATAAAAATAGATGATGGTAATATGAGAAAGAGGAAAAAGACAAAATTTGTACACAATTCTAAAGATCTTACAAGTGAAAAGACTGAAAAAAGAGTGAGATTTTCTGATCATGTACAGTTTTTCCATCCAGTTAGTGACCCAAGCAATGAGAAGCATGAAAATAACAAACTAAAATTATTGTTTGGCAAATATTTCACACAGGAAGAAAATGAAATCGTCAAAGATGCTGTTTATAGATACATAGAGGTACATAATTTGGGCGATGAAGGGTTGCAAAAGGTTTTGAAATGTAAATCTTATCCTGAAGTAAAGGGCTGCTGGAAAGAGATTGGAAAGGCTATACCATACAGGCCTTACACAGCTGTTTATTATCGTGCACAACGTATGTTTGGAATGGGGAAGAAGCGTAAATGGACTGAAGAAGAGTATGGGATGATACGGAAGTTCCAGGAAAAACATGGGAACAACTGGACCGACTTGGCTGATGAACTAGCAAGACATCGAGTTCATGTTGCAAATGCATGGTATAGGATAAAACTGGATAACCGAAAGAGGGGACAGTGGGATCAGGAGGAAATCCAGAAATTATTTGATTCAGTAAATGCCGATCTTCAATTGAGGCTCTCTGAAGAAAGGAAATCTAAGCATGGGATGTTACGGGATAATATTTGCTGGACTTCAATTAGTGACAATTTGTCTACGAGGAATTCCACACAGTGCTGCAAGAAATGGTATGGACAATTAACATCCTCGATGGTAGCTGCAGGTGAATGGGCAGATACTGATGACTATCGCTTAATTGATGCCCTTTTTGAACTGGACGCAAGCTGCATAGAGGACGTGGATTGGGACAATCTGCTCTCCCACAGGCATGGAGATTTATGTCGAAAAAGATGGAAAGAGATGTTGCGTCAAATTAGTCAACATGAAAGCAAGTCCTTTGCTGCACAAGTAGAAATGTTTGCTATGAGATACCGCCCTGATTTGGTTGAAGCAAGGGAGGCCTGGGATAGTAAACCACTTGTTCCATGACATGTTCAACACTCACATGGACGTTTCTGTAGAGAGAGTTACTTAAGGAACTAGTATGCATTATTGTCTAAAAATTAGCATGCCACTTCTTTACATTTTTCTTTGTTTCATTGCTCTTTAATTTTTGAGAGGTTTATGAAACATCTACAAATATTAGTCACTTGGTACGTATGCTTGTAGGACGTATTAGGTACTCCTGAAATATTAGAGGTGCTTGTTTGCTTGGGCATCAACATTATCCCCCCTTCCCCCCCCCCCCTTCCAAAAAAAAAATCACAGATGTTATGGAAGAGATCCTCTCTTGCCTGGTGGAAAGAAAAGGAAAAGAGTTTTCACAATTCTATGTTGTAACGGAGAGGAATAAATGGTCGAGGGTATGTCGGAACAACCTCTCAATCCTGCAAAGGTAGGGGAAAGGTCCGTTTAAATCTTACCCTCCCCATACTTTATCGAAAAAATACATTGACCTGTGCGTAAAGAGCCTGGAAAGAGGTTTAGGTGGACAGACAATGTTGCAGGAGGCCTGATAGAATATTATGAGCCAAGCAATTGAAAACAAATAGTTTTGGCAGTTTTTGTGAGTATTAGACCAAGGTTTGTGGTGCTCTCCGGGAGTCTGGGCCAACTTTCCCCAAAAATTACAACAGCCCATGCATTACTAGCGTGACAAGAGGCTCAGGTGGCACGACGGCGGTTCAAGACATCTAGAAGGGTTTTATAACACGAAACAAACGATTTTGGCGGTTTTGCGTGGGCGTTAGCCCACAGTTTGTGGAGTTGCCCGGGGGTTTAGGCCAGCATTCTCGAATTATTACACCGACCTATCCATAACTTGCCTAGCCAGAGGCTTAGGTTGCCCTGTGCTACCGTAAGGCACCCGGTAGGATTTTATGGGCCAAGCAACATGAAATAGACGATTTTGGTAATTTTTCGTGGTTGTCGCCCCAAGGTTTATGGCGTTACTCAGAGATTCAAGCCAACTTTCTAAAATAATTACACTGAACAGTCTATAACGCGCTCTGCAAGAGGCCCAAGTGGACCGATGGCTCCGCAGGATGCCTGGTAGGAATTTATATGTCAAGCAACAGGAAACATGAGATTCTGAAATTTTTTTCATGGGTGTTAGTCTATGATTTGTGGCGATGTCCTGGTGTCTAGGCAAATTTTCCTGACAAATTACACTGACCAATTCGTAATGAGTCCAGCAAGCGGCTCATGTGGCCCGGCGACTCCATAAGACGCCTAGTAGGATTTTAAAGGCCAAGCAACAGGAGACAAGTGATTTTGGTTGTTTTTCGTGAGTGTTAGCCCACAGTTTGTGGTGTTGCCTAGGGATCTAGACCAACTTTCCTGAAAAAGTACGCCAACCCATTTGTAACAAGCTCGACAAGAGGCCCAGGTGACCCTATGCACCGTAGAACGATCGGTGGATTTTATGGGCCAAGCAACAAAAAATAGACAACAACAACAACAACAACAACAACATTACCCCAATGCCTCAAAGGCTCCCGCCATTGCGGGGTAAGGGGGGGTCGGATGTACGCAGCCTGACCCCTATGTTTAAAAACATAGCGCGACTGCTTCCGGAAATAGACGATTTTGGTAATTTTTCATGGTTATTAGCCCATGGTTTGTGGTATTGCCTGGGGATACGGGCCATCTTTTTTGACAAAGTACACTAATACGTCCATAACGAGCCCTGTATGGCTTACATGGCTCGGCGGTTCCGTAGGACTCCTGGTAGGATTTTATGCGCCAAACAATAAAAAACAAGTAATTTTTTGCAGTTTTCGTGGGTGTTAGCACAAAATTTTGGGTGTTGCTCAGGGATTCGGTCCAATTTTCCCAAAAACTTACACCGACCCATTCGTAACCAGCTTGACAAGAGGCCAGGTGGTCCAGAGGTGCCGCAGGATGGCTTCTACGATTTTATGGGCCAGCAACAGGAAACAAATAATTTTGACAGTTTTTCATAGGTTTTAGCTTACGATTTGTGGCCTGTCCGGGGATCTGGGCCGACTTTCTCAAACAATTATACCAACCCATTTGTAAGGAGTTTAGCAAGAGGCCTAGGTGGCCCGGTGGTGCCGCAGGATTACTGTTAGGATTTTATGGGCCAAGCAAGAGGAAATAGGTGATTTTGACAGTTTTTTGTGGGTGTTAGCCCATGGTTTGTGGTGCTGCCGGTGGATGTCGACCAACTTTCCCAAAACATTACACCGACCCATCCGTAACGAGCCTAACAAGAGAGCCAGGTGGCTAGGCGGCATGGTAGGACTCCTAGTATGATTTTATGGGTCAAGCAATAGGAAACATGCAATTTTGGTAGTTTTTCATAAGTGTTAGCCAACTGTATGTGGCGTTGCCCAGGGATCCGGGTCAATTTTCTCAAAAACTTTCACTGAACCGTTCGTCAAAAGCCTGGCAAAAGGTCCAGGTGACCTGGCGAGGTCATAGTGTTACGGCCTCAGAGTCGTGACACCGGACGACCTTGAAATGGCGTCGAAGCGTGTGTGCTGACTGGCATCAAACTGCATTGGGGAGGGGAGGCGCTCTGCCCTAGTTGCGTATTGGCTTGGCCGAGTTAGGCATGCCGACCCGATTAAGTTTGGGGAGCTTGTCGCTTGTCTTGGACATAACTATGAAGGGAGCTGAAGCATACGAGGGGCACAACTGGTTGGGAGCTATTGCCGCTTCCCTGATGAGCCCATGGCAGGGCGAAACCAGTCTGTACGCTATTCGGACGGGCAAGTTTGGGGTGGTATGGGACGCCTCAGGCGCCACGCGAGCGCAAATTGCCGCGGTCGGTTCCAGGTCCGTCTCACTTGGTATCCGAGCAAACATGCTCTTCTACTTCTCTTGTAAGGTGTTGTCTTATGAATGCACAAAGCTAGGTCGACCAGCAATGTGGAAGGCCAGGTGAAGTGGCCAAGTATGCCGAGAGGGACGACGAGATTGATGAAGGGCCGAGGTAGGCCAGTGGAAAGGCTGGGCCGGGACCTTGGATGCTAAGGTGCAAAGACGAGGACGCTGAGTGACAGAGTGGAGCATGATGATCCTTGGGCAAAGAGAAGCCCAACTTCTCCGCCAAAAAGTAGCAGCTCATGCAAAGAAATTGTTGTTGACTCTAAGTAGAACTACGAAATGGACATACTGATGAAGTGGGCAAAGCAGTCGACAACTTTCATATCGATTTTGGCAGTCTTTCGTGGGTGTTAGCCCACGATTTGTGGCGCTGCCCGGGATCCGGGACAACTTTCTTAAAAAATTACACTGACCCATCCGTAACAAAATCGACAAGAGGCCCAAGTGGCCAGACGACGACGCAAGACTCCTGGGAGGATTTTATAGGCCTAGCAAAAGGAAACGTACGATTTTGGCAATGTTTCGCCGGTGTTAGCCCACGGTTTGTGGTGCTGCCCACTTATCCAGGTCAACAATCCTGACAAATTGCACTGATCCGTCCATAACGAGCCTGGCAAGAGATTCAGGTGGACCGGTGATGCCGCAGGACGCCTAGTAAGATTTTATGGGCCAAGCAACAGAAAACATACGATTTTAGAAGTTTTTCATGGGTATTAGCCCACAGTGTATGGTGCTGGCTGGGGATTCAGACCAACTTTCTTGAAAAATTACATTGACCTATACGTAACCAGCCTGGCAAGAGGCCCAGGTGACCTGACGAAGCCGCAGGATGCCTGGTATGGTTTTATGGGTCAAGCAATAGTAAAGAGGAAATTTTGAAAGTTATTCGTCGGGTGTTCGCCCATGTTTTGTGGTGTTGCATGAGTTTCTAAATGAAAAAGTTTGTGACAATTTTAATATTAATGGATTCTGTCAAATCAATATTTATCTGTATTATACTAAAAGTGTGAAGATCCTTAGAAATGTTGATTAAACTTTGTCTTTCATTAAAATTCTCCTCTTTAGACAAAATCGTGATTTAATTGTTTTTCTTAATCTGAAAATAGCACAAACATTTCTGTTTCATGTTCTTTTTTAGTTGGGAAATCTCTCTCTTCACAAGGTAGAAGCAAATTCTAGATCACTCTATTCTTCTCATACTCAACCTGTAACATAATACCTCAATTCATTTTTGTGTCTCATAAACACTCGACTTTGACATTTCACATAAATTTTGAAGATGTCTAAATGATCATTTTACAAATTTGGAGTATCAATGAAGACAGCCTATGAGGTTTTTAAATATGCATACTCAAAGTTGAAGTTCTTAGTTATCAGTTGAGACTAAGTTAAAGTGTATATCTACATACATTATACTTGCAAGGTGACACAAAAAAAATATCTTGTATAAACTAATCTGCAGCTGGAAGAAAATCAGAAATCTTCTCTGAAATGCAAGTATATTCAAAATCTTCTATGAAATGCAAGTATATTCAAAGGCACATTATGAGTATTCTATACAGTTTTGGTGGTATACGTGATACGTAAATGAGTTTTGCTACAACAATCATCTAATCTCTGATAACGCCTCTAGGGCGAGTTCTATTGGCTTAACTGAACCAGCTGTTTCTTGACTCAAACCATGTGTACCTAAGCAAAGAGAACAAATTGATGCATCCACAAAGTAGTCTTTCTCATCCTCCAGCTCTATATTTTTGCCTCTACTCACACGCAGAAAGTTCGTGTGTACCAGGTATCAACTCTCAAAGCTCAGTTAACTCTCAGTCACAACTCATCTATGGAGACATAACATCCATGACAAAGGAGTGTTGTTGAATATGGAAGAGGTCCCATTATCTTGACCAGAGTGAAGTATTACTCTCATCTTCTCCATTCATTCTTCTTTGTTTCTCCAAGTAATCTTGTTCCATGCAAAAAATCATATACACAGAACAACAATATCCGAGTTAGTGTTCTGCATGCAACTCTTTCTGTCAAAGTACAAAACCAGTTTCTGCTATCAGAAATTGCTTCATCAATTCAGTTAATTGAGATAATCTCTCTGACTAAACCTTTATAGAACAGCAGCCTTCTATGGCCAGCTAGTTTTGTTTATCTAGCAAAGTAGCAGAACCATTCGATGAGATCATTCCAAGGGCACAAGTTAACAGAACAGAACCAGCTGCAGCTCTTGAAAAGTTTTGCATGTCAACGTTCAAGTTGAAACAACTAGGACTCGAGGAATTATGACATCTGTGATACTTGAAGTTGGTTGAGCCTGCTAACCCAAATTGAATGCAAAATCATATGGAACAGATCGTATCTAGTCGGTGTTGAGTTCCAAACAAAATGCTTCTGCAACATCTTGACATTATTTTGCATAGCCTGGTAATGTCTTGGAGGTATACTTAATAAAATCTCCTTCAGCCTAGGAATATCTTTCTCAGAAACCACCACAGAAAAAGCAGTCCAGTTAAGCACTTCGCTGAACGGAAGGGCAAAATTATCAGCAATGATAACCGGAACACACTCGTAATATATTGACTCGACAATCCTCGGGCTGTTCACTTCATAACCCATCGGACAAAGGCAGTACTTGCTTGATTTCATGTGTTCAGGATAAGACATAACTTTTGAGATTCTATGGGGCAGAGGGCCATAAATTCTTATGGATTCATCTTTGTCCCTCCAATATTTGAGGAGTTTGGGACGAACCGGGCCATGCATATTTCCAGCAAAAAAAGCAAGAATCGGGCGTTGTGACACTCTTTTTCCACCAAGGTTTCTAAGAGGCCTCCTAGGATTCATTATAGTGGTCTCAGGAAGCGAAACGTCTTTCCCAGCAACAAATATTCCTTCAGATACATCTGCATTGCAGAGAGCTTTTATAGTGTTTCTCCTCAGCTCTTCGTGATCCTTCAGAGTATAAGGTCCCTGTAAGAATTTGTTAAAATATAGAGTAGTAAGCAAATGTAAAATACTCATCAATTGAAAAAGCATAACCAGAAACGAGTTCAACACAGAATAATTGCCAAAAAGGTTTTCTTATTTGTATCATCCTCCATTCCATTTTCTATGTTGCTTTATTTGATTGACAATAAGTTTAACAAAAAAGATGACTTTTGAAACTTGTGGTCTAAAACAAGCCATAGATATTTGTGTCGCTATATAAATCATTTCATTAAGGGTAAAAAGAGAATTTTTTACCATTAAAGTATTTTAATTATAGAAAGATATTCTTTTGGGACAGACTAAAACAAAAAGAGTATCACATAAATTGGGACTGAGAGAATAGTTTCTTATGCTGGAAAACAATTCTTGATTTATAACCGAACCCACCCACTCAACCCCCAAAGGTCATTGGTGCACGTTTCCAAACTCGATGGATATCCGCTTCTTTAGCCTTCTCCACTTAACTACCAGGCTTTTGTCTATGATTGGGCCCGATCCCTTAACATGTGTCTAATCCACACATCACATGTTGTGCTCTTACCACTAGATCAGTGTACTCTTTTCTTGTATTAAAGTAAGTCCAACTCCCCAGGCATAAAAAACAAATTTAAAAGTTTATGTCGGAAGAAGAAATCTCATGAAAGAAATAACTAATTTAGCGGACAATATTGATATAGATGCATACCCAATCATGGCAAGCAACAAGAAAGTGATCAGACCCACGTGTGCGGTTCCAGAAAGGATACTTTGCAGCTAGCATGTTCACGTAGTTACGCAGGAACACTGACAACGGCTTAAGATTATGTGAATTCGGCACATATTGTGCTCTTTGTAACTGGCGTGCACTATATGGAAGATAGAACAAATGAGCCTTTTGTGGATCCCTTGTCACAAACTGGTGACTGTCCTCCATCAGCTTCATAAACCATCCCTCAGATGAATAAATTCCTCTAAGATAAGGCTGATGAAAAATAGGCCTCTTCCCTTCTTTGTAGATGTATACTTTGAGTATAAGCTCCATCAACTCATAGCTCCTGGAATGTCAACCTAATTGCGTTTAAAGGAAAAGGCTAATTTTGAAACAAATGACAAATATATGCAAAAAAATACTACAGCTTTAATAGCAAATGGTTGCTGAGAGATGAAAAGGCAAATAAACAAAAACCTCGGGATAAGCTAACCAGAGAGGCAAATTTTCCCCTAGACTTACTAGACATGCACATTATTTTTAAAGACAATTATACCACCCTTCTGAACTAGGAGTTTCATTTTCATTTTCTACTATTACTCAATTTTAAACTACTACAACAACAACATACTAAGTGTAATCTCACAAGTGAAGTCTGTGGAAGGTAGCATGTACGCCGACATTACCCCTGCCTTGTAAGGTAGAGAGGTTGTTTTCGATAGACCCTCGGTTCAAGTAAAAGCATTCCACAGCAGTTCGAAAAAGGGAAATAACGAAAGAGAAGAATCCAAGACAAAATGCTAAAGAAAGCATACTAAAAAAGGAACAGACACTATAACAAAATAATTACTCAATTTTAAATTCACGTGGAGAAACTTGCAACATCTTGTATACAGTTCAATAAAGAAACCAAAGCACAATTTCTTTGATGAGAGAAAGCAAAGCACAATGTCAATAACATCATGTTACCGGATATCATTTAAACCATCAGAAAAATGAGCTATCTAAGCAACTACAACCAAGTACCTCTTGAAGACGGAAATATTCCTGAATAGTGGAGCATAAAGCTCCTGGTCATCTGTAACTAATTGGGCATTCTCAATCTCTCTTTTGGCAAATGCAAGTGCCTCATCTGAAGTCAAAGATGCTACGTATTTCTGGAAAATCAATTACAGTGAAAAACAGGATAGTAAGAAGCCAAAAAAATTCAGTAATATTTGTAAGAAAAATATAAGCACAATGAAAAACGTACCAGCATGTGGCTGGACATGTTTCTAACAGGTGAAGGAAGGGATACAACTTTATCTACTGCATTCACATGCTTCCTACGATTCCGTCGCCTCGGAACTTGCTCTCGTCTTTCCAATACTTGCATTCTCTGACTCAGTCTATCTGAAGAGTTGAGTGAAACAACTAGGGGGGCATGCTGATTAATGCTAAACATGTTATCTGGACTCACTGGAAGTTTCCTTAAGTTCTTTTCGTGATTTGAATGTTGGGAAGATGAAATCTCCAATGATGGGAAGAGCGTCCATCCAGTCAGAGGATACGGAAGTGCAGGAATATGAAACACAACTCTAAACACTGTCAGAATTGCACCAACGAAAAACAGCTTCTTCCAGTCAATTCTGAATAGCAGAATAACAATAATTTGCCATAACAGCTTTCTCATCTTCTACAGCAGACAAACTCTTGCCTATGTAACAAAATCCGATATTGTAGCTAAAGGAAGAGATATATTTGCATATCCATTTTCAGTACCTTAAGCGGCCTAAAACAGCCATCTCATCATACCTCCAACATGTTCCCGGCCCAAACAGGGGAGATCTGTGAAAGAAATTAAGTTTATACAAATGTCAGGGTACTGTACTACGTAGAAGGTGAAGTACTATACACTCAACTACAGACAAAGGCAATACTGTAGGAAACCAGCCTTTCGCGAATGCCAAAAAAATAACTAATTTAAGCTAAAACATCCAAGCCAATGAATATATCGGAATACATTGTAAAATCCAGAGAGTTTTGTAGTACACTTGAAGTATTTATCTCAACGCCAAAAAGAAAGTTATCACACTCTTATTAAGAATCGATAAATTGGATTTAACCCCCTCTATCACATATTGCCAATAAATAACTTTTTAGGAAGGAAAAAAGAAAACAGACAAAAGAAAGCAAATAGACAGCCAGACAAGATAAATAGTAAGTAAGAATCATTGTTGAGAACCAACTCTAAGACGGGAATTAATCGTCCAATGATGAAATAGGTATACAGAAAACAAAAACTACATCATCACGTTTAAGAAAGTTCTTCTGTCTTTTATAGTGAACATTTGTACTTACTAAATAAGATTGCCACAAGCAACCAATCATTCGGAAACATTACGATACAAACAACTTGTAGTACATCAAAAAGGCCAGACTCCCCTCCTCTTCCATCGCAACAAAAAGGAAAAATAAGAGAAGAAATTAGGAGTATTACTCATTAATTGTTCCCAGAGAAGAGACACAAATATGTAGAGATACTTTCCTTCTCACTTTAGTTACCACAAACCTAAGAAATTCCCTCCCCTTACAATATGCAACCTTTAGGTTTTACATTTTCGAACTTAATAAATGATCAAGAACTAGCAAGAAACATGATTGTGCCAGAAACTTCCTACAAATTTACCAAGAGAGAAAAATGAAACGCCTCATATATGGATCAAAACTATAATTAAGTAAATAAAAAAGGGTCATCTCTAATAGCTTAAGCTTTTAGACGAGTTAGTCACACAAAGTAGACATAGGTTGTAGGTTCAATTCTCGGCACCACCCATCACAAAGAATCTTCCATGTGCTACCTTATTTTCCTAGTGTTGTTTCTGTGTGCTATTGCTGCCTCCTTTTCATCGTTCGTACAATCAAGAGTCTATTGGAAATAGCCTCTCTACCTTCTCAAGGTAAGGGTAAGCTCTGTGTATACTCTACCCTCTTAGACCCCACCTCACATTGTATTGTTGTTGTTGTTGTTTAGCCGATGAAAAAAGAAGCAGCTCACACGTATAGGACATATTAAAGATATACTATGTAAAAATAAGATAGCATATATACTCTTTTAACTTGTACATGAGGTTCGTAGTTGATTAGGCAATTCAATATATACAATCAAATAAGAGGAACTCCCTCCGTTTCAATTTATTTGTTTGGTTTTGACTTGTCATGGAAATTGAAAAAGTAAAGAAAACTTTAGAATATTAAGTAAGAAATATTCTTTTTGAAACAGACTAAAAATAAAAAAAGGACAAATTGAGGACATAATATATGAACATGTCCTTCAACTCGTACTCGAGTGCCATCTATGTCCTTCAACTCGTACTCGAGTGACATCTATGTCCTTCAACTTTGAGTGTATACTTAGACTTATATAAAATTGAACAAACTAACGTCAATTTGGCCTAATTGTACAAACAGCAGCAGCAACACCTGTTGCTTTATGAAATCAAAATCAAATCTTTCTGGTGGGCTTCTAAATTCATTTCTTCCTACATAATAAAGCATGTATAATAACAAATTCATTCATCAATCAGTACTCACACAAAAATAAAATTTTGTACAAAAAGAACAATTGAAAAGTGAAATTATCAATCAAATAGTAATAGTAAAAGCTAAAACTCCATCATATTTGCAGTTAATACATACCTTCTTTTCATATAAGATGCTAAACGGACAGCAGAAAAGCAAAACTCCAGATCGTATAAGGAAGGAAAATTGAGGGAAAATAAATTTGGATAGAAGAAATTGGGAAGAAAATAAATGGAAAAGATAAAGAAGGGAAAGGAAAAGGAAAGTTGAAGATGACTTTTTTTTTCCATAATTGCCTGTTTGGTAGTTAGTACCAGTTGTCATCTTGGACTTTTTATATATTAGAAAAGAATTGTAAAAATTAGTTTAAAATTAAAATCATATTTTAATAAAATTCAATAAAATAGCATGCTTCAAACATTCAACTATTTTAAAAAATGAAAAAAATCCAAAAATTTAATCAATATGGAATGGATGGAATATTAATAGTTATTAGGTGATTTTGTAGATAAAGTATTCATAGTTGAGTGGTTTTGATATTATAAAAAAATGAAACTTTTTGTGAATTATGTAAAGAACCCTCAGTTGAGAGTGACTTTTAGCAAGAAGAATTCTTAATCGAAATGACTTTTAGATTATAAAAAAATTAAATGATTTTCTTCAAAAGAACTATTAGTTAAGTAAACACGTGAGATATTAACCAAACTCTTAAAACAAAACATGCATTCCCTAATATAATATAAAATGCTTCATTATTATCTATCAGCGATTTAATGAATCATAACTTCACTTTTGAGATGTGTCTATTTGAAAATGTTTATCTTTGTGAATTTTTGGTTAAAAAAATTATTTCTTTTCCTGAAGAACTCACATGAAAGTATTGCTGGCATGATAAATACTTTGGTTATTGCACATGATTGAATAAAATTGGAATCTTGTTCTATGAATTTCCTATAACTAATTTATTATAATATTTAGTCAAGATTATTTTATCACTCATGTTCATATCCTCCTAAAATTAAGAGTGATGTAGGAAAAAAAATTCACACACAAAAATTATTATAATTAAAGTCCAAATCCAAGGATATGGCCCAAAATGTCTGGACCAATTGAAGTCTGGGAAAATGGGCCATAGGCCCAATTTATTTTATACAGAACTGATGAAACTTCAGCCCGTTTATGAAAGTGGGTCTCATATTTATCGAACGTGGCGAGTTCCAATTTTTTCGTGAAAAAAATAAGAAAATTTTCATAAATTGTATAAGTTTGAAATTTAATATGGTCAAATAGCTATATTTTTACATAATTATACAATATAACCTCGGCTATGTAACCTGGAGATCGAGATCGAGAGAGGCGAATTGCATATGTATATTTGTCAAATTATATATGTATATATGTCAAAAAATTATATATGTATAATTAATATAGATATATATTTGTATATCTTACAAGAAAGATTGGGAGAGGGAGGAGAGAGACGAGCGAGAGTGAAGAAAGATGACTTGTATATGTATATCTGTCGAATTGACTATGTATATTT
>JAABOM020000103.1:2105754-2117198 GCA_011800125.2 Solanum clarkiae
CAAATATCTACCTTGAAATTTGAACAATTCAAATATTTTGAACACTAAAAAATACTCTAAAAATTCAGTTATATTAAGACGGAGGGAGTACAAGATATAAACTTGGCAACATATGCATACAAATACATAGGAATATAAATGCAATTTTTTATGAAATACTACATTAATATAATTGCATTTGTCGATATAAATTGTATTTCGTTAATACATTTGAACTTGATACAATATTGATATAATTATACTCGCCGATACAATTATATTCATCAATATATATATTTATATTAGTTACATATATATTTAGAGAATTCGACATCGGTGCAATATTGAAAGTGAAGAGTACAGAAATTTTAATAGTTCGGTTGATTAACTATTTCCCGACTTATTAGTGAGGGTTGATTTCACATTGTAATCCGCCTCCACATTTCTCCTTTCTCTATCCCAATTTATTATTATTATTATTATTATTATTATTATTATTATTATTATTATTTTAAAAAAAAGTGAAGAGTCCGTATCTCCACTCCCAATAGCAGTCAGCAACAGTCAATGATCGACAGGTTGGACAAGTGAGACCACGTCGATGAGGATATGCTAACCAATAATAAATCGCCACGTCATCAGGGTGTGATGTGAAAAGCAAAATGACATAATTAATAAAACTACAAAATATTTATATAAAAAATTAAATTTTTATCTCTCAATTGACTAAAATGCCACTACTGTTTATTGAACGAGCCATTGACTTTAAATACCAAACCAAATGAAATCAAGGGTATTTATGGAATAATAAAATATTGTACTTAATAACTTTATTATAGTATAATCCAATCGAACAAAAATATTTATACAAAAAAAATTGACACCAAAAAAAGAGAAAAACAAAAAAAGAAAATCGTAATCGGAAAATTGATCTTCCGGCGATCTGAAAATTCTGAAATTTGCTCGATCTATGGCTGCCCCATTTTTCTCGACGCCGTTTCAACCTTTTGTTTATCAGGTATCCGTAAGTTTTTGTGTTAATTTTGATTTTTTTCTCAGTTTATTGTATTTTTTTCCAAAGATGGATCCAGGATTTTATGTTATACAGTGTTGGTGCCGCTGCACCGCTAATTCTTTTTCGTGATAACAGTATGAAATCTATTAATTTGAAAAAAATTAATCAATTTGTATAACCCTATTGGCGTGCTGTAGAGGTCAATGAAGTAGCTTGAGCATCATGAGTTGTGTCAGGTTTGAATCTCAGTAGGGAGAGAAAAAAAATCTAGGTGATTGTTCTAATGTGTATCCCATGGAATTAGTCTAGGGCGGGCAGAATCAATTCTGTATCTTCGGAACTTTGCAGCTTGGCAAATCACATTATGGGGAAAAGTATTGAATTTGGTGTTCTGAAGGGTTTTAGGGAAATGGTAATATTTGTTGGAGTGCTCTGTACTTTTTTTGGTGCAAATAATTTTGCAGCTATAGTAAGTTTGTTCGATGAGTGTTTGGAAGTTTGAGGTTCAACTCATTTTCTTTTTAGGTATAAATGTGTAGTATTAGAATGGATTTAAAGGATTTGTGATGCTTAACTGATATGTTGAAGGGTTTCCTGATAGAATCTCATTTTATTTGCAATGGTAGTTGTCTCACTGTACAAACTGTCCCTAGTTAAAGTTCTGAATCATCATTGGGAAGTGAAAGTTAATAGTTTGTGAGCTATGGTTCAACTAGTTAGTTACGAATTTAGCAGCTTAAATTTCCACGTTGGAATTCGCTGAGAGGGAAGATTTGATGCTAAAAATGGGCAATGAAGTTAAATAGTAGTGGCCGAGAGGGTAGGAAAGACTAAGTTACTTGTTAAGTATATTCATGCCTATGAAACTGAATCATGTGAAAATAAGATGAAACACTTACATCTTCTACCAAAGGATATGCTATTCTTCCACTGTCTAGTGTACTTGTAAATATTGAATGTCCATCCTAGTAAATTTGGAAACTAGGTGTAATATGATATGTCTGCTTGGTTTTGTTGTCATGGTAAAATAGGAGATATAAATACTATGGAAAGCAAAGTTTGTAAGTCTGTTTGAATTTAATAAGTTGTTAGAAGTCCCACATCAGTAGTGGGATGGGTAATAGGGTCACCTTGTATGGTTTTGGGAAATCCTCCTCCAAGCCCCATGAGAGTCTTTTGGGATGAGGCCGCTCAACGTCCATCTTTTTTCATGGTATCAGTGTAAGGCCCGTCTCAGTTCTTTATTCACCGATGTTAGTCTCTCATATCATTGTCCACACTCCAGTTGACTAGGTTTGGATATGTGGGAGAGTGTTAGAAGTTCCACATCGATAGTGGAATGGGTAAATGGTCACCTTATATGGTCTTGGGACATCCTCCCCCCTGAGCTAGCATTAAGGGGATGAGTCAGCTCCAATGTCCATTTCTTATCATGGTAATAGTACAAAACACATCCAAATTCTCATTTCCGATCTTGGACTTGCTTATTAAATTGCACATGCATCAGATGTCCAACGCTAGGTGTAAGAGTGTGTGAAGAGTCCGGCTTGAGCAATCCTCACGTTAGCTTTTGATGTTGAGTTAGGCCCAAGATATGTAACATAAATAATGTACCAATTCACCCTTCCGCTGTCTACACAAAGATATATCCTGACCATTACATTATATTTGTGTTGTAGAGTCCACAAGATGCTGTAACACCTTTTCAAATTCTAGGTGGTGAAGCTCAGATCGTTCAGGTAACCTCACATGCAGTTTGTCTTCTTTATAAGGGGGAAACTGATTAAGTTGATCTGATTAGATTTCTTTCTCTTTTATGTATATATGTTTCAGATTATGTTAAAGCCACAAGAAAGAATTATTGCAAAACCTGGTATGTTGCTAATCATATGCTTTATATGTATTCTGCTTTTGCATCCTCTGGATGCCTATAGTAATGAAATTACTTTCGTGATCAAAATACACACACACACACACACTCTCTCTATAAGGGAGGCCTCTTGCTTATCAAACTTAAGTCCTTTTCTTTTCCTTTTTTAAAAAAGAAAGCTGAGGTGTTTGGGCCAGCTTGCACACACGTTGACTGCTTGAGTTAGTCTTATGCTGAACATGATGTAGAATCACTTCATTTTGCCTGATATATTGACACTAAAGAATGCATGTCGGTTTGGTTGTTAAGTCTACAACTTGACCAACTAGTTGAGCTGATATTGCCTCAGCCCTCAAGGGTGTGCAAGTATGTGGAGTACTTAGAAATTCTTGACTCATAATTGCTAACTACTTTTTTGGATAGAAACATTTACTGGGCCTGAATTTGTAAGGTTACTTTACATAGTTCCCATACCTCATGCAATAAAAGACGAGTATAGCATGACACAGAAAGATTTGGTCTAATATGTGTCACATAAGGAATATACTTGCTTCTAGAAGGTTGTCGTATTGAACCATTCATCCCTAACGAATGTTTGAATGCTTTGCAGGGTCCATGTGCTATATGTCTGGTTCCATCCAGATGGAAAATGTCTATGCCACTGAAAACGAAGCAGGTGTTTGGCAATGGCTTTTTGGAAAGAATACTACAAGCATAGTTCTTCACAATACAGGTACAACTGATGGATTTGTTGGAATTGCTGCTCCTTCTCTCGCAAGAATCCTCCCGGTTTGTTCTCGTCCAAACTATAGTTTCATCTTGTTTGATTCTTCAATCTGCTCTAGTTAGACTGTGCATTCTTGTGTGGGTACAATCCAAAAATTGTGGATAAAATCTTGTTTGTTCTTGTTGTGGGGCACCTAATACACAATTTTAGCATAGATGATTCTGTTTACATATATTTTGTACGAGATTAATTGTGGTTTGTTTCTTCTAATTCATTGTTTCCTTACAGATTGATTTAGCAAAGTTCGGAGGTGAAATCTTATGCCAGGTAAAGATAATTTTTTAAACTTTACTTCCCCTTGGTAAATAGGTTCTCTTCCTTGTTAGCATCCCTCCTGTTTGTGTAAGTGCCTACCAGTTAAGTGCTTACATTTACTTGATTAAAAAAAGTGCTCACCGGTTAAGTATGCTGTTTATCTTGACATATGACTTCAAGATATTATTTTGTAGCCAGATGCATTTCTCTGCTCCATTAATGATGTCAAAGTAAGTAATACCATTGACCAAAGGCCACGCAACCTAGTCGCAAGTGCAGAGGTGAGATGACAGAGTTATCTTGACTTTAATGTCTGGCCATGATTTTCAGCCTTACTGATGTTAATTGCTACGAACATTTTGAGCCTTTTGACTGATGCTTGTAACATTTCCAGGGATTCTTAAGGCAGAAGATATCGGGCCAAGGGCTTGCTTTCGTAGTCGGGGGTGGTTCTGGTATGATTTTGAATCTCACTTCACTAATAAACTGAGTTTTATGGAAAAAATATTCACAATGACTCGCCAAGAACAGATTATGGCTATTCACTTTCACTTTCTGTCTTATATGTGTTTGTCTGAACCAGCACCCCACCATTTGAGAGAGGGAGAAACTGTGGAGGGTCCAATAACCTGTAGAATTATCTTATTCAATGAGATTTATATGGATCTATATGGGTGATAGCACTAATCTAGGAATATGTTTAGTACTATTAGTATGTTTACTTTCGGTCCTATGCTGTTATGAGTTCTTTTGTCATTTAATTCACTTTCACCAAATTGACACCATTCATAATCTTCTCACTTAATCCAATAATGGTGAAATCTCATATGTCCTAGACTTGGTGGACAAAGTCACCTGATGCTGGAGGGAGGTGGCAGGTATCTCATGGAATTAGTCGAGGTGCGCGACAGCTAGCCTGAACACCAAGGTCATAAAAAAAAATTGGGAACACATAAGACCCTTATCATCAATAAAATAGAGCAAGAGGTCAAGAATCTACCTCATCGAAGAAACCCTAGCTCTTTCCCCTTGGTGCGTTCTTGAGCAATTTTCTTGTTGAATCTAAAATTCAATCACGACATGGTGTTACACAGTTGTAGCTAGTAGTTAATACTTGAATGCCATCCTTAAATAGACAAAGAAACTCATTGTAAATGGCATTTAATACCCTAGTCAGCTTCCTCCTAAAACTCCCAAAGAGTAAATGAATTTTGGTTCACCTTTCTCTCTCCAATTTACTATTTATAGACTCAACATCAAAAGTTAATGCTTATGTGTTGCACAACAAACGAACAAACATATCCAGAGATGATCTTCGCTCCAGTGTGATATATGCACGATGCCCAACTTTGGGCGTCAATGTGCCGGCGATGCTTCCATTTCTTTAAATTCCTTTGTTCATTAATTGTCTATCTTTAGACAAACATTGATTTCAAATTTGTTTCACTTTGCATTTCATTTTGTTAACTAGTCTGCTCTCTCATTGTGACTTCAATCATCACTACTTAATAATCTTAACCAACTTAATAACGTGGATCAATTAATCCTAGTACTTATATCATGGAGTTGTAATTTATTCCAAACTATATCAGTGTTAAATACAAGCATTCTCATGACTTTGTTATACTTGTGTGGGTCTCGCGTGACCTGAGTTTGATTAAATTGCATCCTCAAGCTTGAAATTAACCAAAATAATTATAGAAATTCACGCGGATTCATACTTATAGCCCTATCAAAGATTTTTATGCCCCCAAGAAATATAGATACTTCTAGTATTTGTTATTTTATTTCTGATATGTTAGCTCGACATAAATTTAAGTGGAGAAACATGATAAGTGTGATTCATATAGCCGACCCAACTTGTTTGTAATTGAGGCATAGTTGCTATTGTTGTTTTAACTATTGGTAATCCCACAAAAATGTGATTCTATTTTTGAAAATCTCTTTTTGCCTTGTGATTGAGAAACGTGATGTGTCTTCACTGAGCTAGTAGCCTAGTACTGGATTCTTGGGGAAATCAGATGATTGAATAGAAGAATGCTTGCACTATTTTCTTATTTTGAGTTATAAGATTAAGAGGTCTTAAAATGTGTTAATTTCTATATTCTGATTCCTTTCTTTGGACACAATGTGTTTTTCTTCCTCAGTTGTACAGAAAAATCTTGAGGTGGGTGAAGTGCTCTCTGTTGATGTGCCAAGTATAGTTGCATTATCATCAACTGTCAATGTTCAAGTAAAATACAATGGACCCATGAGAAGGGTGGTATTTGGGGTATGTTTTCTCATGCCTTCTTCGTTTGATTTCTCCCCTTCATTCATCCTACCTGTTTCTTGCTGAGTTGCTGGGCAATATACATCAATTAATGAATCTGTATTTGTAGTTAAATGCAGATGTATCTCCTTACTTTCTTCTTTGGTGCAACATGGCTTCAATTACTGAAGTAAAAGCAACACTTGATTTTTTTTTTAAGCACATTCCAAAATGTCTAACTGTTGCTGGCCGTCCATTCTTCTCGGCATTTTCTTAATGCTAGCAATCTATATTACTATCTATTATTGGTCAAAAGAAAAACTGATCAATTAATGTTTCAAAAATATTATCCTAGCTGTTTCTTGCTGGATAATATTCATCAATTAATGTTATCCTTGTATGTGAATGTAATAATTGTGCTGGTAGCAATCTTTTGGGTTTTTGTGTTCATTACTTGTCTTGCAACATCTTTGTTGATGATATGAGTAGTCTCGAACTTAAAAGAAGCTAGTTGGACCATGAGAAATCAGGGGTTCAATCTCTTTAGAGGCAAAATAAATTAGATGATATTTTCACATTTGTCTTGGGACTTGATGAACAGAGTTACTCGACACCTTTATTGGTGGAGTTAGACGAGATGCGTACAAGTTATCCCTGACACCCCGACATTATTGTTATCACCTAAAATCAAAAGGTAATTAAAGCCAGATATCATCTCTACCAAAAGCTACATTTGAACCCATGAACCCTGCTTGGATGAGCGTTATCTACTGCAGGATTAATCTCTTCCTTGATGTGCATGCTGGAAATTGAAGGGCATTGACATGAATTTTGCCTTCTGCTTTAAGGAATTAATTGGACTTGCATCTGCTGTTGTCATCTTGCGATTTGGTTTCTGAGACAGTTGGTCCTAACTATATCTGTACCATTGCAGAATGATAATCTAGTGACAGCTGTCCTAACGGGGCCTGGTATTGTGTTTATTCAAAGCATGCCTTTTCATCGGCTTTCTCAACGCATTGCTAGGTATTTCTCCTTGCAGACAAAACCGTTTGAACTGGTTAAATTACTAGGCTACTTTCTGCCAACCAAATTGACAATGTCACTGTTTCACTGTTGCAGGGCAGTAACATCTCCAAACATGAGGGACAATCCCAAGTTCTTCATTCAGATAGCAATTTTCTTCTTTCTAGCTTACGTTGTTGTTGTGTCATCATTGATCTTGACAGATATTTAAGCCTTTTTCCATCTTCACAAAATTCTGTAGATTGTTCATCGCGACCTCAACCCCTTTTTGGATCAACATGCAACTTGAATGTTAATTATAGATATAGAGTAACAGTAAGCAGGCTCTGCAGGGTTATGACTGTTTCTCAATGGTGGCATAGTTTGGTATAGAGAAACTGTAAAAGCAATTGGAAGTGCTTAGTTGTGTAATGTATTCGAAACTTCCAATCGTAGCTGGATTGGCTTTTCTGGTATGAAAGCTGCATGAATTTGTCTTTGTCGAGTTCTGAATACTGTGGCTAGTTTCTGTTGCAATTGAATTTTTCCACTGTGCCTAGCTTGCTTATACTTGAAAACAGGGGATGGAATATATATATTTTTGGGACTATCTGCTCCTATTATGGTGTATGGATGTGTTGTGAGTAGATGCAAAAATTCCCTATAACAATTTGTGGGGGAGTGCACAGATACCCAATTTTGTTGCCGGTACTTAAGACACATATGGTCTGAAGTTCAATTATTTTTAGCTCAATTGCAGTAACATATAATTGCCTTTTGGAGTGGCTCAGTGGTTTGAGCTTGAAACTTTCATATTGAAGACTTCAAGTTCGAAATTCCTTACCAATAAAAATAAAGTTTTTGCTTTCTGTGCGCTTCTAAAGGATGGCGGTTGTGGGTATTTGAAATTGTCGTAAGGAATTTTAGATTTCACCAAAAGCAAGGTGTTATTTCATATTCTAGAATTTGCTTGTTTGAGAAAGAAAACAAATAATAATCCCAAGATGGTTCTTATACTAAAAATTGTCCCTAATGTATGTTATGGAAAAATTGCTTTGCTTGTTTTGGTGTCTTCACCATCTTCTAAGATAACTCATCTTCACTTAATGTCGTAGGCCTCATCCATATCCCTCTCTTACCATTCATACTATTCATTTAGATTAAATATTTTAGGAAAATATTATTTATTTATGTTTCAAATATAAAAATAAATAAATAAGAAATACTCTTATTTTCTTAAAAAAAAGAAGTTCAGAAAAATTATTCAGCGAGTCCCTACATTATTTAAGAATGTTGACAAAGAGTTTGTAACAAGGTTGCATGTTAGCCATGAAATGATTATTTTCTTGTCCTTTTGAGTGATGGAAAAGGCCAGAGACATGACCACCTACTTTTTGGCACATCGTAAAGGAGTCTAGTTTTATTTATTCTCTAATTATTTTATAAAAATAATTGAAGTTAAAATCACTGCTCATTCGATCTCAAAATAAGTCACTCTGAGGCAAACCAAAAAAAAAAAGGAGAACCAATAATAAGCATTACTTTACAAATTCAAGACAAAACTAGTTTATCCATATACTTTATTAAATAGCTATTTCTTTTTAATGGTGCTAAATTTTCAAGAAACATCACCTACTCCCTCCATTTTAAGATTGATCGACATTGTTGTATTGAATTGAGTATTGGTCAGTTAAGAATTCTTATGTCGAAAAGATGTATGTTATAAAGATGAGAATGTTAAAATAATTGTATGATTATACTAAGGGCAATAAGGTTAGAAATGAAAATAGTCGGATAAGGTAGAAGTGACCTCTATAGTAGACAAAATAAGGGAAGTGATATCCAAATAATTTTGACATGTGAAGAGGAGATACTAGATGCGCCAATAAGGAGTGAGAGGTTGGTTATAGAGTGAATGAGGAGAGGCAGAGGAAGGCCAAAGAAGTACTGGGGAAAGATCAAATAAGACAGGATACATAGAATTAAGAGACAGAGGCATTTTTTTTAATGGGATAAAGTATTTGTATAGGATGTTTATATAAAGGTAAATAAATATATACATAATTATTTCTTAATTGCATGTCTTAAATAATGTATATTCTTCTTTATTAAATTACTTGAGTATGATAATTTAAATTGATTTGATACAAGGATAGTAATAAGACTTACAAAAAGAGAAGCAAGCACTGGAAACAAAATGTCACCAGTTGAAGTCAGGAAAGGACAATTCCAAACAACACATTAAATCCATGTACAGTGCCCAAAACCTATCACAATCAAGTGGTTGTAAGCTGATGCGCTAGAAAAAGCCACTGTACAAATAATGAAATAGTGAAACTACCATTGTGAGGTCCAAAGCAATCATCGTAACCACGGCTTGAATTCCTAGGAATATGCAAGATCAAAACTTTAGGTAATCGAGGACGTGGCCTTATATAGGAGGGTACCGTGGAGGACACGTATTAGCATAGTTGCTTTGCTTAGGATGACTAGTGTTTGCAATGGTACTAGTCGTATTTTTTTTTTCAAAACAAATCTATCCTAGTATTATTGTTTTTGATAATGCATGCTAGTATATTGTTTATTGTGTTTCAATTATCATATGATTTTTATTATTATTTTGGCTCCTATCTGGCAGTCCTTGCACTGTTTTCTTGTTATTTATTATATTCTCTCTCTCTTTTTTCTTATACAGAGATTTGTTCCACTTGAAAACAACCTCTCTACCTCCATGAGGTGGTAGTAAAGTTTACGTATATTTTACTCTTCCAGATTTCACTTGTGTGATTTCATCGGATACGTTTCTTTTCTGTCTGTTTTTTTTTTAAATCATCTTTTTTAGAAACTCTATGATTTCAACTTTACATGACTTGTTAAAACCACATAATTAAAGAACATTTTGAATATTTGATATTACTTTAAAATCAAAATCACAAAATTTAAAAGTCTTCTTAGCTTTCTTTGACTTTCTTAAACTTCATGCTAAATCAAAAGAGAAAAAAATCAAGACAAGGGGAATTATATTAAGGTTGATTTTGTAAATTAAACCTCAATTTATTCAGAATGTTCACATATATGTATATACACTAGTAAATTTGCCTAGGCAAAAATATGTTTGATTATTTTTACACTCCTATTTTAAGATTAAATTTAAATTTAAAAAAAGATATTTTATTTGTTTTAATTTGTTTATGTTTTTTTAGTACATCTAAAAAGAATGTTTTTTCCTTTCTCTTTGTTTTTTTGATAACTTTTAGAATTTAACTTTCCACATGACATGTTAGCACAATGCCAAAAAATATTTTTCTATATTTGAGTCAAATAATTTGTTATATATTTAATTTAAGATTACAAAATGTATAAATTTTGTTAATGTTTTGGTCAAATTAAATAGAAATAATTAATTAAAAAATTAAAATAATATTTAATTTGGTAAAAAGTTAATCAAGCATGGGACCATAAATATTTTTTTGGGAAACTTACATAAATATACTAGATTAAAAAAATATTTACCATTTATATCAATAAAAAACTTATTTTCACTAAACATTTATAAGATATTTATATTGAATGCATGATGAACTTTTAATACAAGTGAAAATTTATCATAGTATTCTTATATATTGATATAAATGATAATAAATAAAAAGTTATCGTTATTAGTAACTATTTTTTTGTCTTGATTTTTTTTGTCTTAATTTATGCCACACAGATAGATTTTTTCTATTTTGTTTAAATTTAAGTTAAAAATTATTGCAACTTATAATATATTTTATGTTAATCTTAAGTATATATTTTATTTATTTTGTTCTAATTTATGATTTGCATATAAAATTTTGAGATCAATAGAATTTTTGATTAAGTAATTAATTGGGTAATTAATTGGTGTAAGTGGCTCCACTGTTGTTGATATGTAAAAAGGGAAAAAAATAAAAATATTGCTACTGAGATTCAATATATATGACTGGTTTGGTAGTCTTGAGGGGTAAAAGCCAACACGCAATGTCCCACTCTACCCATTAAGCCGACCATTTACACGATTTAAAATAATTGATCGGAAATTATAGTTGAAAAAATATTTTATTAGGAATAATATTATAAAATTATAGTTGAAACAACTAAAGAAATATAATCAAGCAGCTGTCATAAAAAGACAACAACAACAACATATCCAGTATAATCCTATTAGTGGGGTCTGGGGAGGTTAGATTGTACGCAGACCTTACCGCTATCTCATAGAAGTAGAGAGGCTGTTTCCTAAAACCCTCAGCTCAAATCCCAA
>JAABOM020000103.1:2119749-2130479 GCA_011800125.2 Solanum clarkiae
CTTCTTCAATTGTGGTTGTGAGTCTTGGGCTAGTGAAGCAAAATTCACTACTCTAAGAAAGCAATTTCCGGAATTTGGGAAGTTGTTTTTCTTCACAATTACAAGATGAAGAATTTTATTAGCCTTCTGAACAAAACAACAATAGAAATCTTTTGAAGATATCTTGAGTCTCTATAATGAACTTCGAAATAGTGACTCTATAAGAGGTGTAAACAATCCTATGTATGTCTGCAGATGAATGCTATAAAGGCCTTTCTTTTTACAAGAAATCGTAGACGATAACACAAAGTCCATTCCGTATTTCAAGGTTCAGCACATTATTTGTTATTTTACCCCGATTTTCAAATACCAGATAAGAACAATTTCAAATTATGGCGTTCCCCTTGGTATGCTGCTTAAGTCTTTTGTAGGTTCACTAGCAAGCTTGCTTGCTTTCTAAATTTTGCTCCTTTGAATAAACCCAGGAATTGGTATTCATATCTTTTATAGCATACAGGTAAAAGCAGAGTTTTAGCAGTTTGCAAGTACCAAAATATTCCTTCAACTTATAAAGTGAAAAAGTAAAGCCTAAATTTCAAACTTTACTGCAGTCCATACAACATAAATATAAGTTACCTAGTTATAGGCTTTGCTATGAAATACCGTACATGTTTAATCTAGTAAATATTTAACCATATTGCATTTAATATTGAAATGCAAAGAGAGCTTTGAGATTACGCTTTAAGTGCCAATAGATGCTCACAACAGCTCCAGGCAATTGCAAGTCCATCAGAGGATGAAGTCGCCCTCCCCAATTCATCCATAACAATCAGACTTCTGTGTACAGCAAAGGAAGTACAAAATATTAAACTTTAGCCGGACAAATCTTCATGCCAATTCAGTGGCCACATTTTGTGGAACAATCTACCTATGGGACACGTTTTGCATGATAAAAGCCGTCTCCTTCATCTCTGTCATGAACTGCACAGACCAGAGTTACACGAAATACTGGTGATTTCTATATTGACCATCTCCATGACAGGATGATCCAAATATAAAGAGAATATTTGCAAATTGAAGACGTCAAACTTCAGTAGAAATTTAGCAAAACTAATGTTGAGCCTTTTCACAAGTAAAACTAAACATTGCATAAATACAGGAACAAAATCAATGCTCTTCTAACATATAGAACTTAATATACCATTCACAAGTAGATGATTATACCGTGCTAGAGTTTGATTCAAGACTGTCCATTGTTCCCATCCTCGTAAAAATACGATCGACCACCCTCAAAGTGGCAAATCGAGCAGGAATATAGCAACCAATTTGAGCAAGGATGACCAATAGACAAACTTGCTGAAGATAAGTACTTTTTCCACTCCTACAATGAACAACATACAGGAGTTATCAGGAACAAAAATGGCAAAACAACTCAGTGCGAGGCAGAAAGAGCTTATCTAAGATGCATAGGAGGGATGAGAGAGGTAAGTTAAGAGGTGTTGAAGTCCCCATCATCCATGTTTTTCTTTGCTCAGTGCTTAAATCAAAAGACTGAAAGAAACTTATGCTGTAGGTTCCTGATTAATATATGTCTGGGGATAAAATCTTTATCAGGAGAAGAAGATTCTCATTTGTTCACTTCCCTTGATGTCCAAAACTTTAAAGTGTTCGACATGATGTGAAAGGGGATATTGGTGTCACCCATATGGATGCCGTGATACTCACAAGAATAAACCTACACAGACAGTTTAATTCTATTAAGGAATAAGGTTCCTTACATGTTTGGGCCCATTACAATAGCCATATTTGATGCTTCAGAAAGAAAGATGCCATTTGGCTGCAAAAGAGAATTCAATACCGCTTCCAAATTCAGAAATTTGTAGTATGAGAAAGGCCATTAACTTGCTATGTCAAGAGCAATTTCAAACTTCTTCTAAGATCATTAGAAGAAAAAATATACAATGAAGTCATTGTGTATGCTTTCCAGAATGGGGTGCCGTCCAGAATCAATTGCCAATGGGCCATTACCTACAAGGGGAGAAAAATTTGGTCACACAGTCTTTTCATAATCTTGGCATTGAGTAAGTATTGAAAGTTATGACTAAGTACTCACATGTAAAACGAGCTCTAGTATATCTATCAACTGGTTTCATTGATATAGTGTGAGCAAACGAATTCACCATCATGTCTAAAAGGCACAACACTTCTGAAAGAACAGTGAGCAAAGAGACATCCTCTCGTATTGTATCCATTAATGCTGCATGTTAGTATGGCAGGGCAAAAATTCTGAGTACGGATGGTGAGTATCTTCCAAGTACAGCTTGGAAGAGAACATTAACAAGAGCTGAGCTGCCACCCAATATCATTCAGAAAAATCACTATACTACTAATCAGTATGCCATTACTGGTAGTTAAGTAATGTTAACCGTGCTAAGCAACCAGCTATATTATAAAGGGAATAAGCCCTATCTAGAGCTATGCTTAGAATTATTAAGATGCAGGGAAACTACAACACAGATATCTACCAGAGACCAGGACAGGCAGTAAGATATAAAATAGAGCAAATTTCATAAATAGTAAAGAGAAATAACTTAATTATGCTCCTTAGCTACAATTTGCATAATTTCGCTCCATAGCTCTCTTAGAAAAGTCAGAGGACGTGCAAAGTGAATGGCAAAGCACTCTCTCCCCCCACCCATAAGCTACATGTGTGCAGTGATCTTGCAATATTATCTCATCGCAATCAACTCTGATAGACCAATTTGATGTAGAATGCACGACGAAGAAGATTTCAAAAGATCATTCTTTCTATTTAATCAAAGCTCTAAAGATGTCATAATAATTTTTTTTCTTTCTAAATTTAGGCTTTAATTTAAGCTGATCTGCTAATGAATAGTCAAGGATATTACAGAAACAAGGTATTTTGTATCGAGTTCGTAGATAAAGATACCCTACTATTCTTTGCACCTTTTCAGCAATAAAACAACAAAAGTGGTGTTGTTGTTTGTTTCTATCCACTAAATTGTCCTCAATCAACTTTGCCCTCTGACATGACTAAAACCTCAAAACTTAAGAATAAAATAGTCATGATAGGTTTGTAAGTTCAAACTTATGAATCAAATGCGTTAGCTATGAAGTCACAGCTAATTTTGTCATTCTGCACAGACGAGCATTTGATTAGGTTGACAAGACATCCAATAGCAGTAGTAGAAAAAGGTGTGCATTTACCTTCCAAACAAAGTGCAGTTCTCAACCAGCATTCTTTAGCTGCAGACTTGTTCCTCACATTCAACTGTGAATGAAGAAAAACCACCTCATCTATGAGCAAAGATAAGGATAACCACCTGAATATTGACACCTACTCTTTAGTTACTTTGATCATCTAAAACTTTTCCGAAGCATTTTACATCACATGAAATAAAACCAATTTATGTATTTCATGAGTGTAACTCATTCTCCAGTTATGACCATCTTTCGTTAAGCCTTAACACTACATGCAGGAAATTCCATCTCAAAACAAATTGAAGTTATTGCTTTCTTAGATACTGAAGCAGCATCCTCACTGATGAACCCACATTGCAACATTTTACACCGCTCCCAGTAACTGGATTTCCTCATTTTAAAACTATCAAGAGGAAAATCTTATAGAATATGTTTTGTGTCCAACCAAATGGAGCCTATAGCAGATGTTCAGTAATACTCACTGAAGCAAGTTCAAGGCTCGAGCAATGGACATTGTTTCCATGTTTCACGACCTGATTATGTGAAACTTGTTAGAGGAACCGAAGCAGATGCTTAAGGACAGTTCAACTTAAAATATAGCATCACAACCTGGATGAACTTGCTGGGCAGTTTTCCCTGCATGTCCTTCTGTGGAATGCTAAAGTAAAACCCTTGCCTGTTATTGAATGGGATCTTCAAGTTCGGCAGTTTATAATCTTGGCGATACTTATTTGCGAGACTGTGTATAGCTATAAATTCAGTGTGTTAGAAACTAAGACGATGCACATGAAAGAAAATAAATCATGTAACAAAAAACTTCCAATCCACTTCCTACACTCGTCTCTGTTGCATACCAATTCCACAAAGCCATGAAATTTTCCACTCAATAAAAAAGGAAAATTAAATCGCGTAATATAGTAGAAAAACCTTCGCTGGTGTCACAGAATGACCGCCGAGCCATATCAAGAAGCCCATCTACTCCAGCCTTAACAGCAAAGCACTGCTGTGTCCGTGCAACAAAAGGAACTCGTGTATGAAGGACATCTTCATCAATCACCTCTCCAATTCTGAGAAAGCAAATGCCACATGGATAAAATAAATATATGAACTGCAGAATGAACATAATAACACGCTATTATCGTCGTGGAATGACCATATGATAATTAGAAAACAAAATTTATATTACAAAGGAAACATCACTCATTAGTAATTTGCCGCATCATAGCATCTAATTCTTTTGCGATCAATTTACTCTTACTTCATTAATTAAGAGCAACTAATTTTCAAACTAACAAAAACAGTGCCCATCGAATATCCTAAATCATCATCCTAGAACTGTGTGGCAGCTAAGAAGATTGAGTAGCCAAAGGAATAATTAGCTCATGGACGTTAGACAAAATTGAGGAACAGGAATCCTCTCTTTCGGCAGAAAGAGAACCAAAAAAGAAGTAGGTGCTCCTAGAGGGGATTGAGGTGGAGAAGATTCAACATACACTAGAGAAGAAAAGAAACTGTCTGAATTCTGAAGAGGGCTCTTCAACAAGGAGGAAATTGAAGGAAAGCATCATCTCTATCTACGCAAATTTGAAAATTACCTTTTCCTTATTGAAGAATATTTTTCATTCTCACATATGGTCTTGTACACATTTCCAAGCAGACAACTCTTGGCTTCTTTAAGAACCTGAATCACGCGCTAATTATTTACCAGATAAGATCCAGAAAATGTAAACCCCTGGACCCAACAATGGTGCTGCACCTTGGAGAGTAACGGTAAAGCATCAAGAGCTGTTTTGAGAAGAATAATGCTAGATATCATAATCTGATTCCTCCTTCCACTATCCGAAGCCAAGATTTCATTAGTAACTCTCTTTGGCTTGAAGCAGAAGTGACAAAGGACCCTATCTAGATTGACAAGCATACATCAACATTCTGAAATGGGAACAAACTACATAGAATATGAGTGAGAACGCACATCCTTCGTTATATGGTTACCTGTTTCTTTTGGAAACTTACGAAGGGCCTGAGACAAGCCAAAGAATAGCTGCTCATTGCTCATCAACTCATCCTGGAAATAAATAGAGGAAAGTGCCAAACTTGTCACTTGTTTAAAGTAAGAAATTTCAATAAAGGTTAGACAAACAAAGTAGTGAGCTGAATGTCAATACTGTGAAAAATGAAAGCCCTGCCTTTTCCAACTTGATATGCACTTTGGTTGGGTGGGGGATGGGGGAAAACGAGTGAATCAGGTCCTCGAAGGAAAACTAATAATGCTTTCAAAAGCTGTAAAGCATCATCATTGTCAAAAATCAGTAAAGAAACAGTTTTAACACTTGCTTGAAGATAGTATGTACTTAAAAGGTTTTAGCTAGGTCAAATTATATCCTGAAAAGAACACCATAAAACTACGAGATCACAACTCTCAGAAAACGGCTGCAGGCTTGTTTAAATTTTTTTGCAACTAAAACTCAATCAAGTGATGACCAATGTAATTGCATAATTTGACATCTGTAGTCTCAGCGTTAAAAACGTCCATTTTGCATGCGAAGCTTTAATTCAACTATTAGTCAAAGAAACCTCAATCTCCTCCTTTCTGTTTAATCACCCAAAGCAACACTATCATATTCTTATAAGACTTGTTTCAGAGAAGGCTATAAAATAATTCTTCTGGACGAAATATAACCAACAACAACTATGCCTCAGTTCAAAACAAGTTTGGGTTGGCTATATAAATCCTCACTATTCCATTTAAGCTCAACTCATGTCATCATCCTAGAGGAGAGATAACCACAACAGATAAATTCTTAAAGAAGAAAATTACTAGATAAAAGTACTTTCCAGGAAGGATGGTAGCAGATTCTGATTCCATAAGAATAGAGCATGTTATATATTCTTCTGTCTCATGCAATACATTGAAAACATACCAGGCAATCAAGTCGTGTGTTAATTGTCTCTATGTCTTTCAGAGGCTGCAAAAGATTTGCCCTCAGAAGTCTTGTCCTGCAGTGGAGTATAATCAAGCAAATTCAGCATTATGCTGCAGGTGAACAATATACTGAAAAGACAGATTACAGAGCTTTCCATCCCGAGCAGAACTTTGTCATAAGAACTATGAAGTTGGCTCAAGTGTGGAGGTTTTGTATGTACATGTGTCATGCTTTTAATCACAAAGAGGCAAGAGGAATCATTAAGCGCGTATCTTACTGTCTCTTCATATACAGTTCAGTGCTATAGCAGGTTAACACTGTTGATAGTCTAAAACATTTTTATGAAGTATCACTTATCAATCACTATATCATTTCTACTACTTCTAGAGCCTTTGTTTCACAGAAACCAAGCTAAACTGGATCATTCGCAGTCTGCATATCCAAAAAACACAGTCTAGGTAAATATTGAAAAATAATGTCTACCACAGAAGCTTATTATGTGAAACAAGAAGCTAGAAGTGCCAAAGACATTTACAACCGTGAAGTGAAAGATATAATACCAGCTAACCAGTGCAATTATTTCCATACCCTCCAATAGTTCGAGTTGTTTTAAGCATGTGGAATAAACTTCTCTTTTTGTTGTTTGTACCCAGAAGAGAAGAGTGCATAGGCTCAATTATCTCCAAATTCTGAACACTGCCATCAAAGACGAAGTATAAAATTTACAGCATCTGTGGAATTGTACAGTAAATTTTGAACACATTCCACTACAATATTTTGAAAGTATTTTGCTAATGTTGATAGCTGAAATGGAACTCAGTAGCCACTACGACTAGTACATGATAGATGCAATTTGATATGCTACTGTCACTAGTTTGGTACGAGGAGGCTACCTGGTGGAATCAATGTTCATGTGGTCAAAAGATCCATTAAAAGTAACCTGTGGAAAGAGAAGACGACTTTGAATCCCAAATACTACTTTTAATTACTCAAGATTCATGAAATTCTTGGATGTGCTATATCCACCATAGTGGCACATTTTATTTGTATTTTAAACATTTCTGTCTTTTGATCATGTGACGAGAAATCTCTCTTACCAAGGAACTTCAAAGAAATGAAGCACACGGCACTATACAGGATGCTAGTGAGCAGTACTCATTATACTAACCCTTCAAGGAGCTAAAAGTCATGTCAATTCAGTTTTTTTTCCCTAAGAAACAGGATACGTTTAGCTAGCTCAGAAACCTCTCACGGCCCCACTGCCAGACATAGAAATGAATAGAGAAAGAAATCATCAGTGACATGTTCTAGTTCTGTATACTAAAGCTGGATATAGTAAGTATCAAATAACACAACTATGGAACTCCCGCACCTACTTGGACAAATCTGCCTTGCCAATAATATGTGAAAACATGATATGAGACATTTGTCAGTATTATTTATTGGCAGTGCTGCAACTATAACAACCACAACCAAATCACATGATATTGGTGAACAGGGACTAGTTCATACTTCTTTCAAATTATTACACTTTACTGTGGTGCAATTTGATGGCCAAAATAATTGAAAACAATAGTTGTAATATGCAAAGATTTAACCATTTTGCACAGTTAAATCATTCTTGCGGTATATAAATTCAACCAATTGAAGTACTCTCTGTTTGTCTTTTTACTCCTTTTTTATTCTTTCATGCATGAGAAGTCACACATACCAGCAAAGAGTGATTTGTTATAATAACACCTTTCTCCGCTTCAATCCTGCACATTATGTACGTGGTATTTGTATCAATATCTGGAAAAAAATCAAGAGAAACAAAAGGCGATTTTCATCTAAATCATTAGCATCTTGATATGCTGAAATAATCTCTTTTTTTTGGTTTCATATATTGGTAATATAGCTCATAGATCCACAATATATTTCCTTCAAAGTTAAGAATAGCATAAATTGACATTGAAGTGTTATAAGGGTCTACGATTGTAGTTGATACAATTGAAGAGAATCCAGAGATCTGATGCAAGTAATGTGCAATAAAACCTAGTGTAGCAAAAGAGAAATCATGGTATAAGATTACCTCTTTGGTATAACTCTCACCCATCATCAAATTGCTCAGTTTTTCATAAAAGCTAATAAATGGAAATCTTCAGATTAATCAAGATAGTATTCACTGTAGTAATATACTAACATGATGAAACTGAGATGTTTAAACAGCCAAGGATGAGATCTCAAAATCTTAAGTCGATTGTGGAACACCTCAATGTTACTCATTTGTAAAGACTACTTTTAGCTCCCTGCACAGTGATTTGAGGACATAATTGTTGACTTATACCTGCTCTTTTAGACTCTGAAAACTTAAGCCCAAGTAATACCTAACCGAGATCTATACTAACTGTCCATTCATGATCTTAGTAGCTCATATTGCAAACTTAAGTATCAGAAAGAGCATTGGTGAGACTCTTAGAGCAAGCCCATTCAGTGTTTGTACCTATCAGAAATGGATATTATTGTTGTTGCGAACTGTTCTACAAACTGCATTACAACTCTCAAGGTATGATAAAGAATTTGAAAAGTTATCATTCTACATGCAAGAAGCCCAGATGAAATATTTCAATGCGATGTCCAATAAATTGGAAGTCACCATAGCATCATACCACTTGATAGTTGCAGCTGCTGCACCTAAGCACAGATAGTATTGCTTGTAGTATGAGTCCAGACCAAGTGCAGACGGTTCCTTAGCAGCTAAACCTTTAACCAGTACAGCTCCCTTCAGAACGTATTGAAGTTTGAAGCAGTATCAGTGTTTAAAACTCATTAAGGCATATAGTTTAAAGCCATCACAATTTAATGGGGAAGCGGTAAAGTCAATACCCTGGTGTCATCAAAGCAACCACGAGCCATTATAACCTGTAGACATCATCATAAGCATAAGTCTTTAACTTTTAGAACATTTCAGTTATGCATTTTAATAAAACAGAGCCACCAATATATGTAGAGGAAACTTACCTTTCTTATGGAGGAACAAACTCTGTCGGCTAGTTGTGAGACTCCAACCATTCCATCCGCCGCCAGTTTATTTGGGGAAACAATGATCACCATAGGTTCATAGAACTGTAGTAAAGTCTTTGTATTTTGATAGGAGCTGCTAGTCTCTATATATACTGAGAAAGATGTAGTGATGCTGATCTCAAATCAAATGCAGCTACTCCAACCTGCCGATAAATTATTGTCAGTTAAGATGAGAATTTTGCAAAACACGTTTTTTCTTTTCTTTTCTTTTTAACTCAAAATTACCTCTTAATAAGGTGTTGCTTTTTTTTTTTACAAGTATTATTCAATCCAAAGAACTGGCTGAAAGACAACAGTGTCTTTTGAAAGTTAAGGAGACAAACTTCACTAGAATTTACGAATAATTTGGAAATTGAATTTGTAACACAATAACCTCTACATCAACTGAATTAACATCTCAAAGCAACTTGAATCCTGATAACCTTCGGCACAGATTCTTTCTATAAATGCAATTCACCGGAGTACTTAATGGGTTTCTTTTGAAAAAAGGAAAACAAAGTGTTGAATCCATTTAAGTCAACAAGAAAAAATGTAAAAGAAAAAAGGAAAACAAAGTGTTGAATCCATTTAAGTCAACAAGAAAAAGTGTACAGTGCAGTTTCACCCATGGAAGCACCATAGACTTCTCCTATCTAGTTCCGTTCTAGATCACTTTAAGCCGTGAAGTTCTGAGGAACTACAATAAAGGGTCCATATTTTCAACTAAAGCTAGAAACTGCTTGAAGAAATTAACGCAACGATGTATTTTTTAATTACAGAACATCCACGCAAATCCGTTCATCATACATGATAAAATTGCATGAATTCATTCAAAAGTACGTTCAAATCACTCGTTAAACATCGCAAAATTGCATCTGCTTACTCAAATGAAGTTAAAATTTAATCGTCACTTACAAAAATACCTTCATTCAACAAAAAAAAAGCTCAAATATGCTCGTAATACGTCGTGAAATAGCACCTACTTCAAAAAATAAGTTCAAATCCGCACATTAAACACCGCAAAATTGCATCGATTCATTCAAAACTAATTTCAAATTCGCTTGTTAAACGTCGGGAAATCGCATCGATTAACTCAAATTCTGCTGGTTATACATGTGATGTTCGTCGAAATATACTCAGTTTTATTACGTAAATTCGGACAGTAACAGTTGAAACTACGAATGCAGAGAAAGAGAGAGGAAGATAACCTCCTTGGCTCGGTTCTCGATGAAGCCGACGACGAAGCTTGATCTTTCTCCGGCATCTTCTTCCATTGAACGCTTAGCACTCAGCTGTGACCAGTAAGCAGCAGTGAAAAACGTGACTTTTCACATTCGCGCCAACGTATATTTAGGAAGTTTTTATATCAAATAATACCGCCCACCCACGCGCCCCACCAAACCCCAAACCCCCCTCTTTTTTTTAATCTCTTTTCTAAAATTTTTTTAAAAAAAGTTCAAACTTCCATTCCTATTTAAAAAAAATAGATTAATCCCATACATTCTTTATCCTAAGAGCAACTAAAAGCAGATTCAGTTGCTTATCAATAAACTGAAGAACCAT
>JAABOM020000103.1:2165392-2178091 GCA_011800125.2 Solanum clarkiae
AAAATATGTATTAACTATATAGATTCAATATGTATATACATATGAGTAATATAATATAATTTTTAATAATTATATATAACAATGGTTGTCGTGACAGTTTTAGTGATGTATTCGAAAAAGTGAGATGATAAAAACAGTTATATTAACCACACTGTAGAACGAGTCATTTTCAAAGAAAATGCATCATATACAAAATTGTATGCTGTAATTACGAGTCAACTTGGAGTTGATCCGAATAACAAGATTCTTAAAATTGAGTATAAGGTTGTGCAGGACAATACCCACATGATAATACATAATGACATGGATGTGTATTGACGTGCATATATAGTTGATACAACTAATTTATATGCATTTTAGTTGTATGCAAAATTAAAATACAATTCCACAAATAAAAACACAAATATACAAAAAGATGAAGAATTTTATAACATTCATATACAACTGTTGCAGTTATACAAAATAGACAAACACAATATCGTAAATTTTTACATGTTCTAATGAACATATATATTGGACACAACTTATTTGTATACAAATAGTAGTAGTAGTATCTATATAGTTTTGGTGAAAATATAAAAAATATACAAAAAAATAAATTTATACAAAACACCTCATGTTCTCAATCTATTCTTCATGAATTGTTCCAGAATCAATAGCAATTTCTTTTGATTTTTTTTTTTTGAATTCAACAACTAGTTCAAATAATTTTCCTTTTCTTCCTGATTTTTTTTCATTACTATTTACACTTAATCACTTTCTGAAAAAATTATTGCATTTTAATTGAGTCATTATGGTGCGTAAATCTGATCTCTTAAAAAATCGTAGATCACACAAGTAATTCCGCAATGCCTTTAAATTCTTGAGTTAGACCCAAGAAAAAAGACTACAATTTTTTTATATCACTATTTCTATCATGCAAATTTTATACCTCTCACTATATTCATTGATGGAGTTTCTTCTGCCATGGATACTAACTAACTGAGAAAAGTAAAGATACTATGTGAAGAGAGCTATAGAAATACGAATACAAAAAATTTTAAAACTACCAGAAGTCATGTCTGAAATTGGGAAGGAAGAGCTCATAGGGGGAATACAATCTTTCAAAATTCAAAGATTGAAATGGGTGAGTGATTAATGGAGATAAACTAGGAAGTGTGGAAGGAAAGATATTATGAATCTTACATAAAAAAGAAAGAAAGCCTAGAAAAAGGAGAAGTCAAAACGGTTTATACAAATATTAAAGTGAGACCCGCATCTGTATAATCAATTTAAAAAAATGTTGGCTACAAATCATAATAAAATTAAACTATAGCTATATTTATTAATTTACTAGTAGATGTTTGCTTAGTTGTGTAAATTTTTCTATTATTAATTGGGGAGAGAAACACGGCTAAAACAAATTAATAAATTATTAACCCCTTTAATATAAACTAGATAATTCATTCTCAAATTAATAACTCATTGTTTATACAAATTTTAAACCACTCGTTAATTCAATGATTCAATAGTAATAATTGAATAATACTTTTTTGATTTGAGTATACGTTAATGCAAGTGGAAAGAGTATTTATTTTATTTCTAAAGTATATATAAAAAATAAATATAAAATAAAATAGAGTAAACACTAAAAAGTAAAATCCCTATTATTGATGTATTAAAAATAAAAAGTCGAAATAATCAATTTAGCAGGTGGTGCTCAATGGACCAGAGGAACGGAGAACGCCGGGGAAACCAGCCGGAGTTTTACCGGAACCCTCATCCTCCGCCGCCTAATTGGCCTTCCGACGACTCTATCTCTCGTAACAATGGGACCTTAGACAATCACAGAAGAAACTTTCCCGGCCATGGAAACCACTACAACCGCCGGCAACATCACCAGCATCACCATCGGAACCCGAATTTCGAGCAGAACTTCGGTGGTCCTTTTCCGTCTCGCAAGAGACCTTTCGATCAAACAAGCTCTGGTACGAAGCATTGTTTTCGTTTGCACGATTATATAATCAATCTCTCATTCCTTATTTGTTTGGCACTTTTGCTTTTCGTGAGCGAATTTGATTAACTTTTGAGAGACTTGATTATTTCATTTTTTTGCTGAAAAAATTTAGACATCTAGACACTATAGTAAATAGTAGGGCACCTCGACTAATTCAACAGCATAAATGTTACCTCTCGCTGCCAACAGTATCTGTTAACTCCGTCCACCAAGTTGAAATCACCTGGGGCTTGTTGTCTCTGCTGGATTTTACTAACACGCTATGGTTTTCAAACCACTTGGGTGACAGTAGACCACACCCTTAGGCGCAAAAGTGTATTGTCAGTTTGCAATCCACCTTGTATAAAATTGGTGGAAGGATACATTCTAAAATGTGGTAAAGTTCACTTAGTTGAATTTCCCGAGGCAAAAGAGCCAAACTTTTTTGGACAGTGGGAGAGTTTTGTATTTTACCGAGTGTTTGTAGGAGGATTTCCCCAGTAACACTGCTGAATTTTGTTTTTTAGACTTTCGAGATTGTGGCGGTTTTGTGAAACTCTATGTTGTAGGAGTCCCAAGGCCAGCGGAAGAAGAAGATGTAAGTCTTATAATTGAATATTCAGAAATATGATCTCTTTTTTCCATGTTATGTTGCTGTTTAGTTTTAACTAAGTGGGATTTCTACATGCTATTAGTTATGCTTAAGAGCAAGATTCTAGAGTTTAAATAAGAGCTTAGATAGTAACAAGAACAAGAATTACTACTATTTGTCTCGACTCCTAATTAGTTGAGGTTGGCCATGTAAAACCTCTATACATTCTTCTTCAATTAGTTAGGCATTCATTCCAATACCTAATAATTGGGTTTTTAAGACAAATTAAATGTTTATAAATCTAGAGATCTCACATCTAACCTACATTGACATACAAATCTCTAGCCAAACAAAAACACTTTTGAAGGAATATGCAATCGTTATGTATGTTTGAGACAATGAATTATCTTGCACATATATTTTAACACTAGGTGTTTATCAATGAAAGTTTTTTTTTACTTATCAAAAACATGTACCGATTAAACCTTAATCGTCAGTTGATCACTTTCTCTTGTTTTCCTGTTTCTTTGGAGGGAGTGACATCTAGATTCGACTTTATGTTTTTCATTTTTACTCGTTTATCTTTGTGAATTTAGGTGTTCTTGTTTTGCATAGATACGTCATTAGTTCATTTGTCTTTGATCAACCATATCTTATGGATATTATATAGTATCCTGGTATTCAATTAAAATTAATCAGCACCACGTCAATCCCAAAGTAGTAGGCATCAACTAACGGTTCCAAATAATATGTACAGAAGAGTTATAGATATTCATCTGCGTAGGTAGAATGGGTTTACCACTAGTTTCAGTCCAAATTAATATGTACAGGCTTTCCCCTGTCCAATTATCCAGTTACATGCCATTTCACTGGGATGTTAAAACTTTGAATTTTCATAACTCTTAAGTGCTTGCAGATACCATGTTTGACTATGTTCATTATCTAGGTGTATTAAAAATATTCCTTCATATGAATACTTGCTTTTTCAATTCAGGTTCGGTCTGTTTTTGCTGAACATGGGCATATTGTTGAGTTTGTTCGTCTCATGGATAAAGGCACCGGTCTGAGGAAAGGTAGAGGACTGTTGTAACAGTTGCAGTTGCCAGGTTATCTGCCTAGTGTACTAGTTGTAGTTTACATTGGTGGTGTTGCTTAATCAAATGTCCTGACATCTGCACTGGGTCCTGTATTACCAAAGTAATTCAAAGCATTTAGATGCAATTTAAATCTTGTGGATCATTTACATTACCAGGATTTAATCTTTTTTTCCCTCTGTGAGACAACCTCTCAACCCCACAAAGGCAGGGGTAAGGTTTACGTATACCCCACCTTCCCAGACTCCACTTGTGGGACCATATTGGGTTGTTGCTATTGTTTATGTTCACTATATTCCCTGGAGATGTATCATCTGGAGTATATTATTATCTGTTTGACAAGTATAGGTATCAGAATAAAAATGAATTTTTTTCTTCAAAAAGATCAAAAATGAATAATGATTTGCTCTGCAGAATGCTGTTTTGTGAAGTATAGAACGCTAAATGAAGCTAATAGGGCTATTAACACATTCAATGGTCAATATACTTTTCCTGGGGTTAGTTTTCTTCTCTGTTATGAAGTTAAACTAATTTACCTTCTAAGAAATTATTGATCTCCTCTTACTCTGTATATATTTCTTGCTTGCAGAGTGAGTTTCCCTTAACAGTTAGGTATGCTGATGGGGAACGTGAACGTCTAGGTAATTGTTTCGCTGTCTCTGTTAAATTTGTAGAAAATAATGTAGTTACCATATGCTTTGTCAAATTTTAACTAAAGCAAATTAGAACCCTTCCACTTAATTCTCAAAAAAAAAAAAAAAAATAAAAAAAATTAGAACCCTTCCACTATTTATATTATCCACCAAAATCACTCCTCACCTGCCATGTTAAGATCCATGTATGACTGCAATTTTATTTTCCAGGAAAACACATAGTAAAGATAAGATGATACTAAACAATATCAAGAATAATAGTAAACTGGCAGATTCTTTGGAAGTTCAAAATATTTTTTGATGAGTTAACATGGAATATTTTCTCAAGTGTTTGCAGTCTGAACTTTCAGTTATCTTGTTGTGCTTCTCTGTGTTTATTTCCAATGCTTTATTATTTTTATCTCCTCTTTTACCTCGTTTTCCTCTTTTTTAGGAATCTTGGCTGAAAACAATCATAAACTTTACGTTGCTGGTCTGAAGAAACAAGCTACCAAAAAAGAAATTGAGGATGTATGCTCCGCATATATGCGTTTAACCAAGACATCTAGACTCTTATCTTCCTTTTGCTCCTTCATTTTTTGCTATTATTCTTTGTTCAATTCATCCATCCTTTCTCTCTGTGTGTGTGTGAGAGAGAGAGAGGGAGAGAGAAGAAATCTGCACGTTTCATGCTTTGATTCTTGCATCTATAGACAATATGTATTGGGCACAAACTCAAGCTTTTGTGTACTTTGTGCCATTGGATGAAAGAAATCAGTAGCAACTACTTTTGCAGTGATGTCATTATTATAGGTTTATCAATTGTAATTTTCATCTAGAGGATATAACTGATAAAGATTAGAACTTTCTCCATCCCAATTTTACCTGCCATTTTTATGATTTATGATTTAGTGAAGAGCTCCATAAACTATGCCAAATAACAAGCTTTATTTCACTCTCAGGTTTGAAAGATGAGTTCAAATAATGATATTATGTCCTCCTATTAGTCAATAAGTTAATACGTCTATAATTATTGTATTAAGTGCAGTTAAATCCTTGATTTATGGACACTGTCAAATAAAGTCACAGATAAGAGACGGTACTATCTGTTTTACTTTTGAGCCAATGGAAAAGTTTTGAGTTTGTATATACGCCTTTGCTGGCAGGTATTTTCTCCATATGGGATTGTTGAAGAAGTCTACTTAATTGTTGATGAACTAAAACAACGCCGTGGTATGCAATAACCACTATCTTCTGTCATTATTATTTTGATATGTAATTTGCAGGAGTGTTTGCATTTGGTAACGGTTTTGCTAAGATGATCTCCTAACCTAGTTTTAGACATGTTTCTTTGTTACTATGGCTGCTTCTCTAGTGGCTGCCAACAGTTCAGCTGGTTGTATATCCTCCTTAATTTTACTAATCAAGTGCTTCCTGACATGTTTGAATAGTGTAGTTGCATTTGCTATATTTGGTGCCATGCTTATTATTCATGCTGCCTCTACATAAATACAATGTCGGCACTCCTACTTCTGGATTGTCTATACATGCTTTGTATTTCAACTTTTTCTTCTTGATGTTGATATTATTCTTGCCTTGAAGGGAGTGCTTTTATCAGGTTTGCTTGTAGAGACATGGCAGTTGCGGCCATGAATGCATTACATGGCACCTTTGAAATTAAAGTAAGTCCCTGTATTAAACCATTAATGTATATTTCTGTCTGACCTGAAACCAAATCTCCTTTCTATCTCCTTTCTCCATTGGCTTGTGGTTCAGGTATGTGAACACCCGTTGGTTATTCGATTTGCAGATCCTAAGAAGCCCAAGGTGGGAGAGTTGAGGTGTGCATCATTCTATGAATTTCTTTTCCTTATATCTTTGAATAGATCAACTATTACTAGTTTAGGACTACCCCTTTTTGTAGGATGAGTCAGTTACTTTTTCTGAATAAACAAAGTAGTAGCAATTTAGGATGAAAAAGTTGAACACAGATTAAAGAAATTAGAATGGAATTGATGGTCTTCTCTCCTGCTGTGATGTCTGAGATTCTCTTGATTGAGAAAGTTAAGTGTTTATGATCAGTGTTCGAAAAGTCTTTTTCGGGCTTGCAGAACATCCTGAGGCTCACACGTGGGGCTTTTCTATGGTAGGCTTATGACCCAAGCGCCTGAGTTTGAGCGTTAAACACACCTAATGCTTTGGGGTTGCCCAGCAGTTCCTATGCAAATTATGTGTCTAGTTCCTAATTAATAATGTGGACCCTCAAAATTCTTTAGCAAATGAATGATAAAAGTTGTATTCTTTATTGGAATTATGAATTTCTTATGTCAAGAAAGTTATTTACGTTATAGAAAAAATTCACACTATTGCTTGTGTAGTTTGTAAATCCTTAGGGCTTATGCCTCACCCCACGTGTGATAAAATGCTTTGTCTCATGCCTCTGCATTTTATAGAACTGCTTCTACTTCCTCAGGCATCTTGTATCTTCTGTAACAATTTGCTATAGATACTTGTTTGGTTGTTCTTATCCAACCCCATTCTATTTATTCATGCAGTTCTTTCTGGTGCATTTCTTATGCAAGTCCTGCTCTATTCAAAGTACATTAGACTAGCTTGTAGTTTATCACCTCTTGTATTTTTTTATTTTTGCTGATTGCTGTATCTGGAACTTGCATCTTGCAGGCCGCCATCCCATATGAATGAGCATAATGGGAATATGGCAGCTAACCAATCTAATCACCAGAGTCCAAATCAGGTTATTGTTCAATATTTTAGATTAACTAGATGGCAACATGTCGTAATACGTGTTTTACTATTAGAATGGCCTAACAATTTCTATTTAGAACTGTAAGTTTCTTATGCGAGTGCATCTAATTTTATGCTGTATGAGCTTAATCTTTTTGCCTATTTGAGGAAGGATCTTGATCTTCTTAGCTCAATGCAAATGATGTTGCCTATATGAAAAATGTGCAATGCCCAGTACAAAATTACCAATGAAAGACACTCCAACAACAACTTACCCAGTGAAAAAAACCACAAGTGGAAAGACACTAAGCAAAAAAAAAAAAGGTGGGGAAGATGTTTCAAGTATTTATTGCTTTTTGCAGACTCCAAATAACAGAAGCAATCCTCAGACAGTTTTCAGCACTCATGTTGGATCAGATAATGTTTTGCCATCAGCTGCAACTTCTGTCAATGCAAAATCTTTAAATGCTGAGATGGTGGAGTCTATAGATTGTGAATGGAGCGAGCATATCTGTCCTGAAGGAAACGTATATTATTATAACTGTGTAACATGTGAAAGCAGGGTAAGATTTCAGTAGTTGTCCAAATTTTTCTCCCCACTTGATCCCATGCCCCTCAAAATGCAATGAATGTCTGAAAATATGCAAACAGTGGGAGAAACCAGAGGAGTTTGCACTTTATGAAAAGAAATTAGAAAAGCTAGATCTACAGCAACAGGATCAGCACAATGGGAGATTTCCAGTCCGTAACACTCCAGAGGTTTCCCAAATGCATCAGGTACAGCTTTCCTCAGGGGAACCTTCCTTTCATTCAGCAATTAATGATTTTTTTCAATATGTTTTTTACTTGTATGTAATAAGATAGGTTATATTTTATCGTAAAAAGAGGTTGCCAAGGACATACTGTAAATGACAAGTAGAGAGATTGTGGGAAAACTGTTACATGATCATTGTGCCACGTGTACAAATTACTTACGTAACCGAAGATGGCCTAAAATTCGTCAATGGATATATTTAAATGGATTAACTTCAAATATATACCAGAAACTGAATATGATTAACAAACTTGAAGCTGCATTTGCTTGGAGCTCAAGGTTTTGACTTTTTACCTGGATTAGGATGTAATGACAGCAGAAGAAACTTATGGGTTTCTGAGTTTTCTGGCAGAAAATGAATGAGGGAAGGAATTGACTCTTATAGAATATAATTCTGGCCAGGGGCAAATGTTGTGTGCATGTTATGAGTTCATTTGAAACCAATAGGCACTGGCTCTGACCCCATATATGTGTTAAAAGAACACCTAGAGCTACTTAGACCTTACCCCTACCTCGTGGAGATGGAGAGACTCTTTCCGAAAGACCCTCAGCTCACGTGAAGCAAATCAAACTAATAATGAAAACGAAAAATGACGCTGAAAAAAACATGGCAACTATAGGAAAGCAGTGCAGAGCATACATGCAAGGAACAATAACATCAGCAAAATCAAACTTAGTAAATCAAATAGATTGTGTCAGAATCCTGACCTTAAACCCATAAAGTTCAAATTCTGGATCCACTGCTGATTCTAGTTAGTATATAAAAGATAAGAGAAACTTAATATTGAACCTAAAAAATTTCAACTGGAGAAAACCTACGTGCATATCTATAGAAGGTGAAGAGGATGTTTCATGGATTTTAAAAGCAGGTTTTGTTGAAGACAAGTGCCTTTGAGTTCTGTGTGGCAGATTTGTTTGGTCAATTTCCATGGAGTACTTCGATTAGTTGTGGTATCAGGTTAAAAAGTTGGGATATAAGAAATAGTACAAATAACATTGGGAGGTTCAGCTTAATAATTAGAAGGATATTATAAAGGTATAAGCTAGATCAAGCAAAAGCAAATTTAAATTTTTGATCGCACGGGGAAGATTACCAAAGTTGCCCTAAAAGGTGCGTAAATGGTCACTCTACAGTAAATTGGTCTCATTAGTTAGTTGAGCGACTAGATTTGACTCTCTTTGGGAATAATCTCTTTTTGGTTATTGAGTGCAAGGTGAGAATGAATATGGGAATATTCATTCCTTTCCTATTTCGTAAGGTACTACCAACTCAAAAAGCATCATTGAGTAGAAACTGTAAACGATGAGTTAAGAAGAGAAGAGGTTTAAATGGTTTAGAAGCCCAAAGAATGATACATCTATTAAAAGAATGATAGTATGGCTGTAAATGAAGCCAAGTTGAAAACACAACACAAAACTTGTCATAAACAGATCTAATCAAATGACCTGTCAACTGGTTATCGTGCCTTTCAATAGATTCTGATTGAAGATAATGTTATATTTGCTGAGAATAAGGCTGACCCTCAGTTGTCCTAGTGAATTCAATTTCCTAATGTTAGTGAATTGGCTTACTCTATATATAGAAATGGACAGACCATGAACTAGCTCTTGGAAGTGAAAAGCTGCAGCTCATTAGATGGCATATGGCTATATCTGTAAACTAATTTCCAGTCAAAATGCAGTTTTTTGGATTAGCAGTTGAGTAAACACTTTATGCCCAGTTCCTCTAACTATTACTATTGATATATTTGACATAAGAGAATCGCACGTGTGTTTCATTTGTATTAATAGAACTCCAAGTTACTCCTTATTGCATTTTTGGATCGTTTGGAGGAAAAGAAACACTGGATGCTTTGAGGGACATGAGCAATTATTACAATTTTGAAAGCTAATGTCTTTTAGATCTTTCTGCTAATGTGTTTCAAATCTTTCTTGGTGTAAAACTTGGGATGTAATGATATGGAATAGTTTTTGTATGTGTGTGTCTTTTTGGAGGTCAGACTCTGATGACGGCTCACTGTGACATTGATCTATAAATATATTTGGCCAATCATTAGCACTTTCATCTGGATATTTGCATATTTTGCATCTCAATAATAGTTTTTGTTATTCAGACTGAGAATCTTATAAGTGTTTTTCTGAAATTTCAGGAACTCGAAACAGCTACTTCGGCAGTCCCTATGGCTTGTGTCTGAACATTGGTTTTCATTTTAGAAGTTATTATAACTGTGTATGGAATCTGACATTGCACATTTTAACATCTCAATAGTTACCTCTGGAACAAAGTAGTTCATTCTCATGATGTTATGTGTCCTGTGAATTTTTCAGGAACTCGAAACAGCAAGTTCAACGGTTCCTCTGGCGTGTGTAAACAACATTGTTTTTTTCCTCATCTTAGAAGTTACTGGAACCACAACGTATGGTTTTGGTTTTTCAATTACAAGTGACAGTAGCACTGAAACGCAACATTTCGAAGACTGGGTTTCTTGGAATCCAGATTCTGGTTATTGTTGAGTTTGCAAATTTGTACCTACCTTTCAATTGCTTTGAGATTTACTGTGAGTTTTTAGAGTATTAGAGCCTTTTCCCCAATGGGGAGCAAATATGTATTGTATAGTTGTACATTTGGTCTAAGCTTGGTATTTATGTTGTTTCTTGTACTTCCACTTTTTCTTTTTCTGAACCATTTAGGATGGTTTTTTTTACTTGAGTCGAGGATCTATTGGAAACAGTCTCTCTATCTCTAAGATAAGGAGGATCGATAAAATATATGATTAGATTACACTCGACTATTTGCTTAATTTCTATTCTAATTCTTAACCTACATATCTTTCTATTCAGGGTCATGTCCTCGATAAGCTGTGAGTGTGCCATGCTCTATCTAATCACAAATATTCTCCCAATCATATCAACGAATGCATCTCATATATTTTGTGGATAAATTTTATCATTTAATCATGATTAATTAATATATATTGTTGCCTTGATATGTGAATATTAAGGTTAATATATACATATCTATAAATTCAAAATTCAAAGTAATTATATATATTATAATTATATATATATAAAAAAACTTAGGAATCAAAAAAAGTTTTTCCTCCCAATAATATAAAAGCAAGTTAAAGCCATACAAATCACCTGTCTCCTATGGAAAATGCAAGTGTAATTTTTTTAAAAATAGCATTTACATTTTATTTTGTCAATAACAATTATATTAAAAAAGACAAAATAAAAAAGAAGTTAAAGCGGGGTTCACGTTATACAATATTCTATTAAGTTGATAGTACAAACATAAGTTTCCACTCCAAAATTAGAATAATCATTACAAAAATATTGGATAATCATTTTTTCTAGTCAAATAATAATAATCACTAAGAGTGACATATATGCTAAATTTAATATAAGATTTTGATATTTGACTCTTTTAATTAAGTTCAACAATTTTTCCAACTCGCAAAGCACCACGTAGCTATCATCGCAAGGTTGATTAAATTCAATAATTTTTATTCAGTTTTTTTTAATTTATATTGGTTCATATCAATTTAGTAATTTTGATATGAAATATAAACTTATGTGTAAAAATTAAGTAAAATTACAATAAATAGGAATATATAGAACTCACAATTTAAAAATATAATGATTCAAATTTAAAAAAACTATTTAAAAATTAAACTCATACAATTTAATTCTATATTCGCTTCACTTAAAAATCATCATATTAAAATTCAAAAATCATAAAATGAAAATACTAGCTTCAACTCTGAACATTATAATGAATGACAGTAAAATCAGAAAGAACAAATTCATATGTTTACAATACTAATTAAACAAAAGTATGTAAGATACTGAACAATTTTTGTATTAATGATAATTAAGTTCATCAGGGCTCTGCGCTGAGCCCTTTCTTGTTTGCCTTGGTAATGGACGAGCTGACGCGATCTTTACAAGAAGAGGTACCTTGGTGCATGCTTTTTGCAGATGACATAGTACTAATTGATGAGTCTCGTACTAAAGTTAACGAAAGGTTGGAGGCCTGGAGACACGCCTTGGAGTCCAAAGGATTCAAATTGAGCAGGACCAAAACTGAATACTTGGAGTGCAATTTCAGCGTTGAGAGAGAGGATGCTAACTTTGAGGTGAGGCTAACCACCCAACCTATCCCCAAGATGGAAAAGTTTAAGTATCTGGGGTCCATCATCCAGAGTAGTGGCGATATCGATAATGATGTCACACATCGTATTGGAGCGGCGTGGACTAAATGGAGGCTTGCCTCGGGAGTATTGTGTGACAAAAAGATACCGCATAAACTAAAAGGTCAGTTCTACAGAATGGTGGTTAGACCAGCGTTGCTGTATGGTGTGGAATGCTGGCCAATTAAAAATATGCATGTTCAGAAGATACATGTCGCAGAGATGAGGATGCTGAGATGGATGTGCGGTCACACCAAGAGTGACAAGGTTAGGAACAAGATTATTCGAGAGAAACTAGAGGTGGCCCCGATGGGTGATAAGATGAGGGAGGCGAGACTGCGTTGGTTCGGACATGTGCAGAGAAGGAGTATTGATGCTCCAATTCGGAGGTGCGAGAGGTTGGTTGTGGGAGCTACTCGGAGGGTAGAGGTAGACCGAAGAAGTACTGGGAGGAGGTGATCAGACAAGACATGGCGGAACTCGACCTCACTGAAGAGATGACCTTAGATAGAAAGAAGTGGAGATCGCGAATTAGAGTAGTAGACTGAGCTCTTCTTCTTCTTCTTCTTTTTCATCTTCTTCTTATTATTATTATTAATGGTATTACTTTCATTATTATTTTTCCTGTTTCTTTCATTATCTGGCGTATATGTG
>JAABOM020000103.1:2191847-2210421 GCA_011800125.2 Solanum clarkiae
TATGCACATCTTCTTGATCTTGTAATATTCATTTTAAAATTGTCAATTAAATAATGCATCTAGTTGGCCATGCCTTTAAGTTTTTTTTTTTTTAAAAAACATTTTAGAAAAAAGTAACTCACTTAAAGCAATGGCATATTAAAGAAAGTGTGAAACTTGCAAGTTTCATTTAACTAAAGAGATTAAAAAGTTAAATAAGTGCAAGAAATAAATTACAAATTGTGTAGTTGCCATTAAAAGTTGTAATAAAATATTTTAATTATCTCTTTTTTTCATTACAAAAAACCTCCTCTTTAAGTTTGTTCAACCAAAAAGGAATAAATGAACTTTATGATTTGGATGTTTTTGTTGTCTTCTATGATTTTATGGCCAAACAAATCCATGTAAAGTAATAATGTAATTAAGAAGCAAAGAGATATACATAACTTGGAAGGCTTTATTTAATTTATTCACTAATCTTGTTTGTTTGATTCTTACTTTTGTTTTTTCCTTTGTCTTAATGTATATTTTTTGTTTTGTTTAATATTCGATTTCATATTCAGAATTTGAAATTTAAAATCTCTTATTAAAAATAAAAAAATATTTATTTTGTCCTAATCTTTGATGATTTCATAATATATACTACTAATAATTATAAAAACTACATTATTTTCAAAATTTGCCAAAAGAAAAGATGATTGGGAATAAGACAATTAATAAAAATGACATATTTAAATATAATGCTTCTTATTATGGAATTATCGTACTTGACAAATATATTGAGGAAAGGGCAAGGCAAAGTTTCAAAGGAAAAAAATTAATATTGTGTGGGCTTTAATTTAATTGGATTTAAAAAAAAAAGAGAAGGAGCTTTTTAAATTTTATTATCTTAAATTAAAAATATGCATATAATGCTATAATGTATCAAATTATTACTTGCAGCTTATGCTCTTTAATTTTTATCCCTCAATAAGAAATAACTTTTTTACGTTTCATAACGTAATATTTTTGCATCGTAATATTTTATAAGTTATATCCTTTGCTCATAAGGAACTTACATTCATTAGATACAAGTTCGATTTCTAAAGACAAATAAAAAAATCATCCTATTTAAAAGGCAAAAAAGCAAAGATCGATTTGTTTGAAGGATAAACCATGTGATTAAATAAAGTAAAAGTATCTTATTTCTGCAAATCTTCCTATCTCGTGGGCCAACAAACATGGGCCAGTCCGATCATAATATATGGGTTGGGTCCATTTTATAGATATGGGCTGGACCGAATCTTGTTTATTCTGAGTCGGGTTGGTATAAAAACTCAAAGCCGAATTACCATACTTCCGTACTGAGCACGTTAATGGCGATTCCTCAAAAAGTAAACAGCAAATCAACAATGGTGATATGATCCGAACGGTGGCGGAGGCCGGAAGAATGGACGGAGGAGCTCTACGGGAATGTATATTTTGCCAAATTGCTACCTCTTCAACTTCAACCACTCTCCTTCACTCCGTCAGATTTCTCTATCTTTTTTTGTTCCGATCACAATCAGTCAATCCTAATTACACAGAGAGATAGTAATTTGATGAGTTTGAGGTTTAATTGATTTTGCAGGATGATAGAGTTGTTGCATTTCGAGATATTAATCCCTCGGCCTTCAGGTTCTTCAAATTTTCATCATTTTTTCATTGTTTCCTCTCTTCTCTTCTTCCTTTTTAAAACTGAATTAAGTATAGTTGAGGTGTATTTTTGATAAATAGTTGATAATAGTTCTGGTAGGAAAAAGGGAACAATTGATAGTTGATGTGTATTTTTGGATAAATAGTTGATGCAAGTTCAGGCTGGAAAAAGGGAACAATTGATAGTTGATGTGGAAACTTGAAAATATGTGTTATTTTATGTGTATTTTGACCATAAACTCTTAATATAGTGAATCACTAAGCCTCAGTCTCAAACTAGTTAATGGCAGACAAAAAATAATTTGACAAACTCTTAGCTGGCTATTTGGATCTTACTATGCTGTGGGAAACTTACAATCAGGTCCAGGTCATGGGTAGTTGATTTCTTCCTATATATCCAAGCCATGGTAAGCAGAGTTACGAAATACCTGTGTTGGTGGGAGGTAGTCGACAAGCTGGTCCGGATGGATTGCTTATCCAAAAAAAACAACAATGGGGAGTTTTGTATATAAGCATTTAACTACTTCTAGATTAAGATTCATTTTCTGGTGTTTCTTAGTTAAGTGAGTAGCACAAGTGCTTTCCTGTGCACTTCATTTGATAAGTTCTTGGCTTAGTTGTTCATTGATGCCGTGAAATCCTATTTTCTGAGTTTTTTGTATTGCATTTTAACTAAGAAATGATATTGGTGGAGTGACATAGAAATACTTATTTCCTTGGTTTATTGCAAATAAATACTCTACAAGAGAATCGTTCAGTGGTGGTATTTTTGCATAGATTCACATGTTAATGAATTCCCTATTTTTCTTTCTTTATATCAAACATAGGATGTATAAATGTTAGCTAGTGCTAGCATGTAACAAAGGGCCATTTCCCTACTTCAAGCCTTTGCCGCTTTTAACTTCACCTTTTGCAAACGGATAATTATATACATTATTTAGCTATACAGAGCTCAATTTAACAGATTCAACTTCAGATCCTCAGGTTGGTTCATGATTCTTGTCGAGTAAAAGTTTTGTTCTTTCCTGGATATTCGTACCAAGGCTAGCTAAGTCATTAGAATGGGAGGGAGAACTATGAATTTTTTATGCCAAACTAAGTCATTAGAAATGGAAGGAAGACTATGAATCTCTTACTTATTGTCAGTGGTAATAATGCTTATCTTTTGTTTCAAGCGGTATTTTGGTCAATCAAATACTTGTAACCGTGACATCAAAAATGATTTGCATTTAGTTTCGTACAGTTGTATTCATTCTCCATAACTTTTGAAATTTTCAGTAGGTCTCTTCTGACCTGCAATGGAATATCAGTCAGCAAAATGCACTTCTATCATTGGTGCAGAGTGCAAATTTTCATAACCCTTTGTAATGAGTTTTTTGAACTCAAAATCTTGATAGGCATTACTTGGTAATCCCAAAACAGCACATTCCAACTGTCAAAAACCTGCAGAGAAGGCCAGAAGATTTCTCCTTGGGTAAACTTTTTGAATTCGTACTTACACCTTATAAACTTTTGAATTCCTACTTACCACCTCATTTTCTGTTGGAATCCTGATGCTACTTTATTTCTCTGTATTCACAAATCTAACCTGCAGCTTCTGTTCTTACAGTGAGTCACATGTTAAACGTGGGTAAGAGCCTATTACACAGGGATGCACCTCAGTCCAAGCATTACAGGTATTTGTCTTGCAAACACACACAGAAAAGGAAGTAATTTGTAGTAGTAACAGAGCATACCTAATACTCGTAAAAGGTGTTCTTCGATCACTTTGCATAAATTCTGGCATCTAAACCAGTGCTTAATCGATTGATTTAATTCTAGCTTTCTTCTTCATTATCTTGCTTCTTATTGTCTGGCAAGTGTATTCACTTTAAGACCAATCGACAGAAGTTTGCTGATGAAGAAATACATTGTACAATCTCTATATCAAAATAAAGATACTTGTGGATGTCAGTGGTTATGTTGTTGTTGTCATATCAAAGTGCATTTTACAATCTTAAGCTGTTAGTCGTGGTTCAATACATGCATGGATGTTGTAGATATTTTGAGATTGTAACTGATTTAGCTGTGCTGTAGTTTTTATATATCTTGAGTACCTCCTTGATACTTTATTAATGTAATTTGCCTTACCTTATCAAAAAACCAATCTTAAGCCTCTAGTTATACGTACTGACTTGAGGCTTCAAATAGAGAAAGCAGCAATGATATAGTTAATTTCTCTAGCTAACAAGTCGTAATCAATATGTGTTTTGAAATTCTCACACGTTTCAGACTTTTATGAATCTTAGTGTTACTTTATATATTAGGATTCTTAATATAAGAACTTACATTTGGAGTAAGAGGAATCCTTTTCACAAATAGTTTCCATTATCTCAGATTTGGTTTCCATCAGCCTCCATTCAACAGTGTTGATCATCTCCACCTCCACTGCTTTGCACTTCCTTATACTCCAAGGTAGCCTTTTCTTGATACTCTAGACTATTTTTTTTTCGAAAGCTTTGGTTTCTTGGAAGTATTGTATATTCCCTTTTCTAATTTTAGACATTGAACAGCTGGAGGTGTATCAAATACTTATCACTGGGGCCACTTGGTGGATTTATTGAAGTCGAAAAGCTATTGGAGAGAATAAAGCCACCAATTATTCATCCCTCATCAATGTAATTGTTTGTGATTTTCAGGTTTCTAATTAAAATTGGCAAAGTGTAAGTAATCTACTAATTATTATTCATTAGTACATATTGTGTAAAATCTGGTATTCCTTCATTAACCTTGTTAATGATCGTGTTATGGAACCTGATTATTCAGTCTTATTTCTTGATTGAAAACTCAATATTGGATGTGAGAATTTCTTGAAGTCCTCATTTGCGTATCATGCTTTGCACCTGTATTGTTGTTAGAATAACAGTCTTCTCTAGACGTGAAAAGCTTATTTGCATAACCTCGTCCTAAATGATGAGAAGGCTTCTTGTTTCTTTGGTGTACTGCTTGCTGATTTTTGGTTGCAGCTTGGGGTTTGGCCCTTTTTAGTATGAAACTTCTGGTTTTCTCCCCTTTGCGAAGAACCATGGCGCATTTTTCAGCATGCCTTATTCAAGTAAATGATGAAACGTTTATGTGGATTCTAGTCATTAGCATTTATCAAAATAAACTGCAGATCCTGTGTCATGTTGAATCATTGCTACTTGCCTGTTGATGCCAGGAGAAATTGAGAAAATGAGAACACTTTTCTTGTTTGTTTAGATACTCATTTCCTATCACTAGTTTTATCTGTTTTTCCTTGTATTTTGGGTGTTACTCTGGGATCTGGAACAGGTGAACAATCATTAGATTGCTTATCGATGTTCTGTCAGAGACCAAGTATTGCTTATTATAACCTAAAGTATTTCCCTCGACATTTGTTTTGTTATCTTTTTTCTGCTTCTCCTCACTGGCTTGATTGCGGCCGCTATGTTTGTGAACCAGCTTCAGAGCATTAAGTTGTAATAGTAACAACCTTGACTGTTATAATGCTAAACAATTAACGCTTTTGTTTTCTTTCAGTGTTGATGGACTGAAGAGTTTTTCACTTCAATTTCTTTTTTGCACCAATACAACTCTGCCTGAATTATTAGGTCGTGTACGTTCCTCAAGCAACTTCATATTCAGTGATTAAAATCTTCAATTCCTGTGGAAACGCTGTACGTCATTCAATGAGTACTAGTCAGCCCGACACGACCATGTTTGTGAGCCAACAGAGTTGGTCCATTAATTGGCTAATAAACACGAAAAATGTTTAGTTTTATTTCATGACTGCCTACGTGTAAGTATTGGTCGTCAAGTTTGGGATTAATTTATACAAAGTCAGTGAGGAAAAAAACATTTTAGACTCGAGAAATTGTTTCTTGACTAAAAAATGTCAAAACAGACATGTCATCCATGAAAATTCAATGAATTGGACAGTTAATTGACCAATTTCCAAATAATTTCTTTTTCGTGACTCCGAAATGTTTGAAACAAAAAACTGCATCGTGTACAGGTTAAAATGTGTTAGTGACTATGAATAGTTTTACAGTGCAACTTAGGACATCAAACTAATGAATTGTAATTATAATAAAAGGAATATTTAATAACAGAGCATTATTTATTGCTATAAAGATATTTAGCATTAATTTAACTAATATCATTATTTAACGATATTTATATAAAATTCTAACTATAACCATCTATATTATATTATCATAATAAAATCCTTTGTTTATTGTAGCTATATTTTCTTTTTCACACACTTGAATTAAATTATGTTTTGATTAATTATTTAAACACGTAATAAAGTATTTCTAAACATTAAATATTTTTTTGACTTATATTTCGTAAAAATCTTATTTAGTTTTTACGTAAATCGGTAGATCAATCAATTTTACTGTACTTTAAATTTCCCATTGGAGAGAGAATTATACGGATCACCCCCAAAAGTATTGTAATAATCAGTAAAGCAAATCCATTTTCCCCTTTTTTACTGATTCACTTTCTGAAGGCAAAAAGAAGAAAAAAAATATCGAAGAAGAGAGAAATGAGCAATGCAGAACCAGAGCTTCTCACCATTGATCCTCTTGAGCTCAAATTCGCATGTAAAAAAAACTCTTCTTTCTTCATCTTCTCTGTTTTCCTTTTTTTTTTCTTTTTTTTGTGGGTTACATTTTTATTTTTTTTCCTGTAATGGGGTTTTGATTTGATCAGTTGAGCTGAAGAAACAGATATCTTGTTCCCTTCAATTATCAAATAAAACTGAAAATCATGTGGCATTCAAGGTGAATTTTCGTTTTAATTTTCTGTTTATGATTTTTGATTTTTTTTTTATTTATAAATTTTTTTTTGTCAGGTTAAAACGACGAATCCGAAAAAGTATTGTGTTCGTCCAAATACAGGAATTGTTTTGCCTCGATCCACTTGTGATGTCATTGGTAATCACAATATATATATATATATATTTTGAATTTATGTGATATTATTTGTTATTAGTTCGTCCGAAAAGAATAATTTATTTTTATGTTAAAAAATATATATTTACTTCAAAGAGATTTTAGTGTGACATTATAAATTTATCCGGTGATAAATTTACACTGTCAACCAAACAGAGTATAAATTTAATCTTGAATATATCTTATCTCATCAAACTTGAGATTATTTTTTTTCACGTGGAAGGTGGGATTAATTAGTTCAAAGATTATAATTTTAAGATAATTTTGTCCGTGTGCAAAATGACCCCTAATATTCTTACTTCATCTGTTCACTTTTAGTTACAAAAAATTTTCTAATTTGATTTTCACTTTTACTTGTTATTTTTGACAAATCAAGTAGAACGAATTCTTTTTCTTATTATAACCTCAATTAATTGTCATTGAATTAATGACCTTGAAAAATATAATAAGGACTTACTATATTGAAAAGTATTTTCTTATTACATGTGACAAGTCAAAACTTGTCAACTAAAAGTGAACGTAGAGAGTATTAGAAATCTTTTCAAAATCTTTTCTTTTTTTCTTAAATTTTCTTGCTTAGTGAAACGATGACTTATAAATTGAAACGTAACGAGTATTTAATTGGTATATATTCGTCTATGTCCGCACTCTCTTATAATAATTTATATCTTATTGTATGCTCCAAGGATGAAAAACATAATATTTTTTAGGTGTATTTAACTTATGCATCAAAAGTTCTCTTTTTTTTTTTTTTTACCTTAAGCTCTATATTAATGTCAAATAAATTAAGATGGAAGGAATATTTGGAATTTATTTCGTGCTCGATCTGAATATAGTAAGTAGAAAGATAGGTGAAAGAACAAGAAAAGAAAGTCATTGATGGTGCTATTTTAACGAGTTATCTGATATCTATGCTGGTAGGAGGTAGGAGGTAGTAGGTATCCTGTGAAATTAGTAGAGGTGTGTGCAGCTAGCAGCTCAGACACCACGATTAAAAGCAAAGTAAAAAAAGAAGAAAATTCAAATCCCGCAAAAACAAAGTTATGTGTTATGCCTCAAGTAAGTTGGATTGATGTATATGAATCCGCACTGTCCATGTTGTTCAGTTTAAGCTCATCAGTGCACCTTAAATGTTAATTTTAATTATAGCTTCATCAAATTGAGATATTATTTCAAGTATTCGTCATGTCCGGTACTTAATCAGCATCATATTATTTATCTCCGTCTAATGGGGCTTGATATGTTAGATGAGGATTTTCGGAAAACAATCTCTTTATCTCTATGAGATAGTGATAAGGTCTGCGTACATTTTACCTTTCCCAAACCCCACTTATGGGATCCCACTGGGTATGTTGTTGTTGTTTTATTATTTATCTGCGTCAGATTTTCTTTTTTTCTTGTTTGGTCACTGATATATTATTTTGTAGTAACAATGCAAGCACAAAAGGAGGCCCCTGCTGACATGCAATGCAAGGACAAGTTTCTACTTCAGAGTGTTGTTGCAAGTGCTATTACTAACCCAAAAGACATCACCCAAGAAATGGTAATCATACAAATGACTAGTGTTTTTCTTCGTTTTCAAAAATCGAGTCTGTGAAGACAAACAGAATGTACCTTTATTATCGTATTGAGTTATGGTCAAAAACATATCTGAACTATCACTTTTTCTTGAGTTTCACATCTTAACTATCAGTTGTTCTATTTTCCTACTTGAACTATCATCATCAAAGTTGATTAGGCCAACTATCAGTTGTTCCCGTCTTCTATCCAGACTATCACCATAATCAATTAGGTGTGTTTGAATAAATGTTCAGGTAGGAAAAGGGAACAGCCGATAGTTGAGGTGTGAAACTAATGAAAAAGTGAGGTTTTGATCTTTATTTATATCATATTTAACATACTCTATTGAAATGTACGATTTTAGAAATGAATGATAAAAGAGTGGATCATGTTTTAGTCGTAGTTGTTACACAACCATTTAAGATAGTGAAATTCATTGATGTGTTTGTAGTTCAATAAGGAACCTGGACGCGTTGTAGAAGAGTGCAAATTGAGAGTGGTTTATCTTCCCCCACCACAACCGCCATCCCCGGTGGCAGAAGGATCAGAAGAAGGCTCTTCGCCAAGGCAGTCCTTGACAGAGAATGACAATCAAAATGGTTCTGAGGTTGTTTACTAAATCGTTAAATTCTTATTTATCGCCTTTAATATTCTTTTATATGCTAAATCTTACTCTTGATGAAACTTGATTATTCATGAATGTCATTGCAGCTCACAAGAACATTTCTTGAAACCCATGACAAATCTACAGAGGTGAAATTTCTACTACAATTCCATATCGTTCCATACATTTAAGTCACTAACATATGTGTGCATCTTAGTTTACTTACGTCCAATTAAAAGTCAATAATATGCGTGTATCGTAGATTTATTTATATGAATGTCAAGGTTTGTATACGTTCTATATCTGTGTTATTGATTAGTAGGGTTGGGCTACGATTTGGAGCTCATTTAAAAAATGGGCTTTTGCAATATGGGTTGGGCCAACCCATGGGCTGAATTAAAAAATAAAAATAAAATAGAGTATTAAAAATAATAAGACTCCAAACTCAAAGTTCATTTAAAATTTTTAAATATTAAAATTTAGATACAAATTATATTTTTATAATATGTACTTCCTCTATCCATCTTTACTTGTCTTTTATTGATCTAACACAGATATTAGGAAACAGTAAATAATACGAGCAATTTTACTAAATCACCTTTGGAGATAGCAATTACAATGTCTTGTAAAATGTAACAAGAAAATAACTACTATAATTATCTTTTGATTTCATGAAGTGGACAAGTATTGTTGGATAGTGGACAAGTAAAGATGGACGGAGGGAGTAATAGTAACACTAGTACTGTGTCATATTGTCCGGTTGCTATTTATTTTAATATGTTTAAATTATAATTTAATTTAAAAATTTATTAAAAAAATATAAGAATAAAAATGTGGGGCCCAGCAAAGCCCGTGGCCCATGTACAAATGGGTTGGGCTAGCTATTTTCTAGCTCATAAAAAGTATGGGTCAGCCCGCCTTGACCTGTCAAGGGCTATACCGGATGGGGTGGGCCGACCGTATTGGCAGATCTATGGATCTTATTATCTACCAATGATGTTAGTGTAGATTGATAATAGGAGTGTTAAATTACACATAGTAGATAAAATATGTGGTTATGCCATGATGTATGAGAATCTGTGGTTTTAGCAACATATGATGATTGATCATAACAAATCACGTCCATACCAAAGTCAGCAGTGTTGTGGACCTCCTTAGAATTAGTCAAAATGATGTAGAGATCGTTTGGAGCCTTCATCGCCGGTATGAGTAGTGTCCCAAACAACTTCTTTTGAAAGTACCATTGGATCGAATCGACATGGATCACAGTGAGCTATAAACTTCTGGTTTGGTTATGTGTACTAACGTGTTTAATGATTTGCATCTATTGATTTTATAAATATGTTTGAAAGGAGATGTAATTTTTTCTGTCAACATGGCTAATGTAGACGTGTTATTTCAGGCAAAGTCTGTCATTTACAGATTGACGGAGGAGAAAGCTGGTGCTCTACATCAGAGCAACAGACTTCGTCAAGAATTGGTAAGGAGTTCCATTACTTCCTTTGATTGATTCTCGTGTCTTTGAAACTCCAATACTTGTGTAGAAAGGGTAAGGTTTTCATGGGCTAATTTTGCCGCCCCTACTCCATACTAAGATAGTTACGATAGTTTGTATTGTGAGGATTCATCATAAATTGATTAAACATCTAAACCTACTACTCCTATATCTGGCCTTAAACAGCAACAACATACTCAGTGGAGTGGGGTCTCGGGAGAGTAAGATGTAGGCAGACCTTATCATTACCTCATAGAGATAGAGAGACTGTTTCCGAAAAACTCTCGTCTCGAAATTCAAGCCCGATAAGCAGAAGATACTTGATATGGAGAAAAAAGGAAAAGAAAAGAAAAAAAAAGACAAATGCCTAATAATGAAAAACAAATGATAGTATGTAAATACGATAAATTAACAAATATAAGAGAAGCTATATAACTTTTGCATTAAGAGTGGTTGTATCTTTTATCTTCTGTTTGCTCAGACTCTCCAAAAAATTGTTGTCGCCCCGTGTTAGATCCTTCAAAGCATTCGACATGCACTGATCAACATTTTTTTGAAGAGTCTGAGCAACATAACGTTCATTTACAATGTCTTACTTCTTCAACACTATGTGTAGGAACTTCTGAGGCGCGATATCAACAAAAGTCGCAGTGGTGGTGTTTCGTTCATGTTTGTCATCGTCGTTGGCTTGATTGGTGTAGTTTTGGGCTACATTCTCAAAAGTTAATGAGTAGTCACTATATATTTCATTAAAATGTTTGTTTCTCAACCTCAGAAACATTGAGGAGTAAAGAGAGGCTAGCCAAATAGTTGAAACAATAGTGATTTTTGTCTTAGTTGAGCTGCACTCTTTAGTTGGAAAAAGGTTGTCTAGATAGTCTTTTATTTGCCTGCATTCTCTTTGTAAAAGTGTTTAAATTGGCTCAAAAAGAACATGAAACAACTTTGGTAACAAAGGATTATGGATGATAATTCTAGCTTGAATTTTTTTGACAATAACTCTGTGTATCTACTAGACCAGGGATGGAGCTACATTCACTTAAGGTATGAGTACCTTTTATCGGAATTTTTTTTCCGAATATATAGGTTAAATATATATATTTTGATATATATATCAATTGTTAAACATCCTTGATACAAAAATCGTCCGTCCATATTCTAAAAGTATGAACCCTCGATGAAAATATTGGCTCTGCCACTGTACTAGATTAGATAAAGTAGTTTGATTTTCAAGATGCGTAATCGATGGGAGATAGCGAATATTTAATTGAATAGTCAAGACATAAATAAACTGTCATGACACCTACCTTTAAAAAGATGAATATAAAATTTTAATATATGAAGAGTAAATGTAACTAGTTTTAAGGAGTGTGGGGTTAAATATAACACTAAACTACGAAAATAAAAGTATATTTGTTGAAAAAGTATAGTTTATAGTAAAGAAATAAATTACAAAATTCAAAAGGTGGTGTAATAATGCTAAAAACGTTAAAAGGTAAAAAGACTTTCAAATAGGTATTAAGGTATATTCTTTTTTATTCCAACTACTTTGGCAACATTCAGATTAACCCAATGATATCAAATTCAATTAACAAAAGGGGATTTTTGAAAAAATCAGACTCTTTTAAACATGTGAATTTAATGTGTTTTATTATTATTATACATACAAATACATATATTTTGTTAAATAAATATTATATATGCCTAGATATATTTATTATACACATGAAACACCATGTATTTTACTATAACTCTATTTTCTTATTAAAAATATTCCCCAAAAAATTCCCCAAATTTCAAATAAAGATTATTTGACTTCTATCCTTAATTTCTTGAAGCCCATGTCCGCTCATATCTCTAAGCAACCACACACAAGCTTTTTCCCAATATATATATAAAAGAAATAAATATATAATTAAAAACTTTTAAAAAGAATTTGGATAATGATAAAAAAATTAGCTACATACATTATGAATAGAGTCCAAAAAAGAAAGCAAAAGGCAAAGTTTTATTAATCATTCAATTCAATCAACCTACTACTACAATCTTCCCATCTTTTTTTTCCCTTTCTTGTTCAATTATTCTCCAAGAAAAAGGTATAATCTTTATTCCCTTTTGATATTTTTCTTTATTTTTTTGTTTTGTTTTGTGTGGTATAGAACTGATTTGGGTTTTAAGGTCAAAATTGATTGATTGATTTGAGTTCAAGATTCTTGCTTTATCAATTGGGTGTTTGTTCTTCTTTCTATTTTAGCTTGTTTATTTGTCTTTATTGTGTTATTTACTTTCTGGGGTTGTTTTTTTTTTTGAAGCAGCAGAATTAGAATTTGATGGTTTTATTTCCTATAAATTTCCAAAGAAATATGAGTTTGTAGTTTTGTTTTGTTTTGTTTTGTTTTTTGTTGTTGTTGATGAAGAAGTTGACTTTATTTGGTAATTGGTATGCCAGTGTAACATAAAGATTTATGCTTTTTTGTTTTTTGAGAAGCAGAACTTAAATAGGAGTTTGCGGAGGAAACGGATTAGGGTAGAAGATTAGTAAGTAGCAGGGGCAGAGCTCAATTCATGCGGGGGCTAGATAAACACCTTTCGTCGGAAAACTTTTTCCAATATATAGGTTGAATATAGATATTTTGATATATATCAATTGTTGAACGCCTTTTGACAAAAATACTGGCTCAGCCATTTGTAGGTAGTACTGTGATATCTCACAATCTGTCCATACTAGTAGTCATAGTGTTGCTCTTGTAGTTTCTTGTCCTTTGATTTTTGATACGATTTGTTGTTTCTTGTACGAGTATCATATTATTTTTGTTGTAGTTACTTTTTAGACTACTTTGTTATGCATTCACTTGCGTTTACTTCTTTTTCTGAACTGCTTTGGACTGTTTTTCCTTGAACCGAGGTCTATAGAAAACAACCTCTCTACATTTGAGTTAGGTGTAAGGTATGCCCTCGCTCTATCCTCTCTAGACTCCACTTTGTTTAGTTACGCGTCATATATTGTCGTCATTGCAGCAGAATTATAACTTTTAGCAAGTTTTTGGGACATGTTAATCTTAAGTTGTTGTTTTGCAAGAAAATATGGGTTGTAGCGTTTTGTTCTTTTTTTTGAAGAAATCGACTTTATTTTATAATGGTATGTGAGTTTAACATAAAGATTTTTGCTTTTTTGATGGTTGAATTCAGGCAGATAGATATATATGGCAAAGAGTTCGTTCAAGCAAGAACATGATCTTGGTTTGTATTGAATTTTTGCATTATGCTTTGTGAATTTTTGCATTATGCTTTGTGATTTGGGTCGTTATTGATTTTTGACTGTTGTTTTGGATGATGTGCAGAAAAGAGACGCGCTGAAGCTTCCAGGATTAGGGAAAAATATCCAGATAGGATTCCGGTGAGAATTAAATTTTCATTGCATATACAAAATTTATATTTTTTTGGTTGTTGGTTGGTTCAATTTAGTGTTACTCATGTGCTGTTTATGTCGGATACTCCAATAATGTATTACTTTTGGAGGATTTGACACGCACCTTGTGATATTCTTGAAGAGTCCGAGCTACATAGCTTGAGATCCTCTGTTATTTAACGTTACCTGATACAAACATAGATAAGAGAGGTATACTGGTGATAATTGAAATCTAACTTAGCAATCCGGTTACTCGTTTGCTGATGTCAAGCTGCATTTGGTATCAGAAAGGGCTAAATATATGATGAGCAAAATACATAGTTAAGAAATACGATTCCAAAATACAGGATTAAAAGATACGATGCATTGTAACATACATGATCATCGTTGTTAAATTTTTTGTCGAAAGTAAAACAGGATTTGTCAACTCATGTTTAGTGGATTAGCCAATTTGACTTAGTGTTGCTGCTTTAATATTTGATTATCTTAGTTGTCTTGTCCCAAGGAACCTCTCTGCCTCTATGAGGTAGTGGTTTTTTCCCCAGGCCCCACTTGTGAGATTCCACTGGGTATATTGTTGTTGTTGTTATCTTAGGGTGTCTTGCGGGCTGAGTCTCCTGTATTCTCCGCTGCTTGTGTTGACTCTGTTTATGTGATGTGCAGGTAATAGTCGAAAAGGCTGAACGGAGCGACATTCCCAATATTGACAAGAAAAAGTAAGCATTCGTCAACATTTTTCTCACTCTATCGATCTAAAGATTACAAAAGCTACATCCTGCTGTAAATCTTTGTTCGTATTTAGTTTGTTAGAACATGCCATTTTTCCTGAGTATATATTCATTTCCTCCGTGGCAAATGACGTTTTCCAAAACTTTATCTTACTATCTCCTTGGCAAAGGTTCTTTAGTATTTTCACTCATAGCTTTTACTCTTGTATTTCTTTCAAATCATTTTTGGAAAATGATTCTCTTGAGTTGAGGGGATATTTGAAACAACCTCTCTATCCCGCAAAGGAGAAGTAAGGTCTATGTACATCTACCCTCCCTAAACTCCACTTATGGAAATATACTGGTTATGTTGTTAACGATGTTGTCTTCACGACCAAACTAATACATAATTTCGTGGTATCTAGTTTTGTTACTTGAAAAAAAAAAAAACTTATTTTTCATGTTTCCTAATTGACAAAATTGTAGGTATCTTGTCCCAGCTGACTTGACAGTAGGGCAGTTTGTGTATGTCATTCGCAAAAGGATTAAACTGAGTGCTGAAAAGGCAATTTTCATATTCGTCGACAATGTCCTACCACCAACAGGTGAGTGCTAATCTCCAAAAATGTACTACTTTGGAGGATACGATACGACACAACCTATCAGCGTTTTTGAAGAGCCCAAGCAACATAAATAAATAGTATTTCAACATTTGCCAATATTGAACTTTGTATTTGACCAAATAATCTCCGAACCCCTTTAGTCTGAAGTGGGAAAGCTGATTCACATTTTGCAGGTGCAATTATGTCTTCAATCTACGACGAGAAGAAGGATGAAGACGGTTTCCTCTATGTTACCTACAGTGGGGAAAACACATTTGGGGACCTTAACTTGGTGTAGCCTTCATGGTATTGACATGGAAGCATTTGCTTAGAGCTCTCATTTTCATCGTTCATCAACAATCGACACTTGTGTCCTGCTAATATATCACTTGCTGCTTCCATTTTATGTAGGTTTTAGTTGTAAAAATAAGTTGTGTATAGCTCATGTAAACAAGTGCTAAAAATATTCTGGCAGGTGATATAATAAACAGTTGAATTTGATCTCATTTAACAATTGTGTGATTATTCTGGATCACCATCTTTTAGTTACAACTTAGAAAATCTAAACCCTACCACCAAGACTGTATAACATTAAAGTACTTCATAATGTACCAATTTTATGCAAGGGAGGAAAAAAAAAGAATCAACATAGCTAGTCATTGAAGGTCTCAAGTTTGAAACTTTTTGCGAGCGAAAGCAAGGGGTTTGTCTTTTCGATTGAACTCATGGTATCGGGCTTACCTAGTGAGGATTACCTCTCCTATGTGATTTATGAGCTATTACATAGGAGCGGGAGGTTTATCCTATGTGCACCCAAAAGAGTAGCAACTGCGTGTTCTCCTTGTCATTGTTTTTTTTTTTAAAAAAAAAAAAAAAGAGCTGGTGGAGGCATAATGTGTTCAATCATTTGTATAAAAATCTTGATAAATGAAACCTCACAACTGAGCAGGATAATGGTAAAATGTCCAAATTTAAAGAGGTTAACCACATACATAAGTGTTCAAAACTCAAAATTCAATGAAACCTATCCATCAAGGAGTTACAATCATGTGATAAGCGTAAGGGAAAATCAAATTTAACCAGCAATTTTTGCAGGTTTTAAAAAAACTTCCTACTGGCAATCGCTTCGATAAGCGGTTGAACAAACTTGATGAATTCTGAGGTCCTCACCCCTAGTTTAAGATCAATCTCACCGCCTCCCAACCAAAAGAAGTTAGGGTTGAGCTTTGTAATTGCTTCGTTCAAAATCACCTGGGAAACTTATGTAGTATGAGTTTCAACATACTAGTTCCACAATACTTTCACAATATGGTTAGGAGCTTATGTGCTTGCCACACCCTCATGGTTAATGAAGTTGTTTAGAACAATGAAAACTACAAAAAACACTAGGTGTTCATCTGTCCAAGCCTTGCGGGACAAAGTTACCCGATACCTGTGCAGGTGGGAGGTGGGTAGCAAGTACCCTATAAAGATAATCAAGGTGCACACAAACTGGCCTGGTATATAAATTTTGAAGCTTAAGGGGTAAAAAAGATGTTTGAATTAAATTTCAATTTATGGTTGAAGGCACTCTAACTATTCAATATTTCAACAAAAAATTATACTTTAACTTCATAATGCACAAGTACCTATTTGTTTAAGTGTTGAGGCTAAAGTATTGAATAGTTAAATTGTCTACTTGTGTACTATGAAAGTTGAAGATAAAAATTAAAATTTGAAGCTAAGTTTAATATCCAAGTTACGTATTATGCCTTCTTTACTGGTTGACTTTGTTTCAGTAGAACATTGACTTTGTTTCAACAAAATTTCCAAAAAGGCAGAGAGATTGAATACCGGTATATCAGTTTTCATGCCAACACACGTAACTCCATTGTGTTCATAACCAGTCAGTTTCATTGATATCTCTTCGGGAGCAAGTCTCACTGCAAACAATAGCAAATATTATTCTATATGAAGTGTACAACATAATGTGACACCAAATATCGGCACAGCTCGTAAGCTTAGAGCATATATCTGTATATGTTTCTACCAAAAATATGGTTAAATACATCAAGCAAAAATATATCTCCCTACATTGAAATTTGTTTGTCTGGTTTTGATGAACTAAAGTGTCGCCGAAAAAGGAAAGAGACATTCTTTTATGAACTAAAAAGGAAAGTAAAACAAATAAATTGAATAGAGTGAGTAATAATAAGCAGGTGAGTCTAAATATACTAATCCACGGTTGCTAAGGAGCATTACTGACTGAGAAAACAGAACTTCATGACAGTTTATCTAACAGGTGAAAGTCAAACAAATCGATAAAGAAATGCGACCCCAAACAGATCATTCAGGCAAGCGTGAAGCTATCTACTAAACTACTTGTGCAAGACTTGCCTTGCCAGCTGTAGACAGTGTTGACAATCGTGTCACTTTGATGTGACATGTCGGCAAGCTTCTTGTACAAGCTACGCGTTTGTGGGCCCCAAGCCGTCAATTTTTGATTTACTATTCATTTAATTTTGACTTTCAGGATGTAATCGTAGATTCGTGGCATTCTCATGCAATTCGTCCATCCATCCATTCATCCTGGCCGTTCCTTTATAAGTCAACGGCTTCGGGGCAGTAGAGTATTACCTGCCCCGGCAAAGACCGGCCAGCCCAAGTCGATTTAAGGCGTTGCATCCAAAGAGAATTATCACCCATTCTAGAGAGTGTCCTAGTTTGTTAGGGGGTAGGCGCTACGAACCCAAAACGTGCCAGTGATGGCAGAATCACGAGGAATTATCCCTGCACCTAGATACACCATCGATCGTTCCAACTTGTTACAAGATTGGGATAACATCTACGAACAGTTAAAGACTACTCTCGGAGGAAAGTATCCTGCACACTTGGGTTACGATGATCGTTTGAAGATGTTCCTAGTGTACGACTGGGGTAACTGGGAGAACAACGTGTTTCTATCCTATAACCAGATTCGTAGTGTGTTACTAAACCAGAGCGCGATGCGCTATGGTCCTCATCCTACGTCTACTGGGCCCAAGGTTATAGGTTACATGCCGGATGGAAAGCCGATCCACGATCCTCCTGCCAAGTCAGCAACATCTACAGGAGATACTAGTTCTTCAGAGTACAGTTCCCTTCATAAACAGTTACTTGCTCTACAGGCCCAGGTATCATCATTGCAGGCCCAGATGAATACAAAGCCCACTACGGGAGCTACAGAAACAGGTGCAAAGCCCACTACGGGAGCCACAGAAACAGGTGCAAAGCCCACTACGGGAGCCACAGGAACAGGTGCAAAGCCCACTACGGGAGCTACAGAAACAGGTGCAAAGCCCACTACGGGAAATGCTGGAACAGGTGCAAAGCCCACTACGGGAACTACAGGAACAGGTGCAAAGCCCACTACGGGAACTACATGAACAGGTGGATCAACGGGTTAGAACACTGTAGATAAGCCCAAACCCACAACTGGTACTGGTGGATCCGGAACCCATATCCCGGTCAGGCCCAATGTAGATTCTAATAAGCCTTAGGTTACTTGGTGTTACTAGTTATTCCATGTACTCGCATCGTGATTACATCGTCATGACATCAGTGTAAA
>JAABOM020000103.1:2216281-2235315 GCA_011800125.2 Solanum clarkiae
TAAAAATTCAAATATTAAAAATTTTAATTTTTACCAAAAATTCAAATATTAAAAATTTTAATTTTTACCAAAAATTCAAATATTAAAAATTTTAATTTTATAAAAACTTCAAAATTTACAAAATTTAATTTTTTATATCCATCTTGAGCCTTATCCACCCCTACCCGTGACCCTTTAACTTTATCCTCCCACCTTTTAAAAAAAAATTAAATATTTATTTTAAAAAATATTTCAAATTAGTGTCAAAAACTAGAAAAAAATTATTAAAGATTAGTATTAGAAAGAAGAAAAAAATTACATTTTAATTTGGAAAAGGATGATTTATACTTAAATGGATATAGTAGAGATACAAATAATAATTCAAATCTTTTTTTTATTGTTGAAATCTTAAAGAAAAATAACATTTATGCGCTATACATACTTTGTCATATCAGTATCTTATATTTACCCGATAAAAAATAAGCAAATTGAAGTGTATAGTTGTACAATTTGAAAGATTGAGTTCAGAATTAAAATTGTGAACCAAAGTTAAAAGGTCCAAAATAACATACTGCCAACTTTCCTTCACTTTATTCCCATTTCCCGGTCAGTGTCTCCCATTATTCGTTCAACTATGCATAACAGTTCATCATCATCTTCACTCGGCCCTGGTGGTCTTGACCTGAGCCAAGTTTTCTTCAAATCAATCTCCAACGCTCATCCTCCATCGCCGACGAACCACCAGACGAAGATCTCCGTCATCGGCGTCGGCAATGTTGGAATGGCGATCGCCCAAACAATCCTTACTCAGGGTCTCGTCGACGAGCTAGCACTCGTGGACGCCAAGCCTGATAAGCTACGAGGCGAGATGCTGGATCTCCAGCATGCCGCCGCGTTCCTTCCGAGGACCAAAATCGTTGCCTCGGTTGACTATTCGGTTACGGCCGGGTCGGATCTATGTATTGTCACGGCGGGTGCCCGGCAGAACCCGGGGGAGAGTAGGTTGAATTTGTTGGAGAGGAATTTGGCGATGTATAGGGTTATTGTGCCGGAGCTGGTGAAGTATTCGCCGGAGTGTATATTGTTGATTGTGTCGAATCCGGTGGATGTTTTGACCTATGTTGCTTGGAAGTTGTCCGGGTTTCCGGCGAATCGGGTTATCGGGTCGGGTACTAACTTGGATTCGTCCAGGTTTCGGTTTTTGATTGCTGATCACCTTGATGTTAATGCCCAGGATGTGCAGGTGAGTTGTTCATTTTTGTATTTCGTTTTAAATTTGTAACCATAAGGTCATGGGTTCTAACTGGGGAAACAGGGTGAGCTGCATACAATAATGGTTCGCGTAAATGGGACCACCTTGTGGTAAGGGTTCATCCAAATCCCAGCAAAAATTATACTCCTTCCATTTTGATTCATGTGATATCTTTCGAATTTGAGATTCAACAAGTCTATCGTGAGTTTTTCGTAAATTTTTTAATTGTTTTGAATTGTTTAACTGTTCGACTTTTGAATAAAAGGAAAGTGTATTATTTATGTATGGTTAAAACTATTTTTTTTGTATATAAAATAGATATTGAAACACCCTGCTAATCTGTGTGTCTATTTCTTTAGATTTTGAATCTCATTTAGCTCTGCCCCTTCTCCGAACCCAAGCATAGTGGGTGCTTAGTGCATTGGGTAACTTCTTTTGCCCTATTGTCGTTCTGATTTTTTGTGATACGTTTTTTATGTGATCATGTTTATGTTAATTATTGTGGTTTTCATTTACTCAATCTTGGTTACGTAGTACGAGTCTACGAGATAAATGATCTATATAGTATTTAAGAATAACAGAACAATAAATTGTAATTTATATAACATAAAGTCTAAATATAATTTGAAAAAATTTATAACCAAATAGAGAATAATTTGATTTGTTTCGTGTAAAAAGATATGTACAACAACAAGTATAGGAAGGTTAAGATGTATGTAGAGCTTACCTCTATCTTTGTCGGATAGAGAGACTGTTTCAGTGGGGACAAAACATGATGCAATTTGAAGTGTTGTTCAACTGCTCACATCGTCCCAACGCCAGACAATACAATAAGAACATAACCCGTGTAATTTCACAAGTGGAGTTTGGGGGCCATGAGTGGTGGTATCGTACAAATTTGACCAATTTTTACCTTTCCTTCTCATGTAAGCTATGTAGTAGAATGATTGTTACAGAATTGTACTTGCCGAACAAAAACAAAAATGATGAAGTGGCATCCACTTTTCAGTTGTTTTGGACAGTGATGGCTGACAAAAAAGTTGCTAAAAACACTTGACATCATTATCCTAGAATGTAGAACTCATAAAATTCAAATCCTCAATATTTTGTTGCAACCTTTTGAGTATATTGAAGCTATATAGTAGTATTCAACTCCATTTTCTGATTGTATATATTTAAGATTTGGTTTGATCATTTTGTTTTTTGATGTCTTATGGAGTACATTTGAGGAATAGTCTCTCTCTCATTCCTAATTTCTTTTTGGTGCGCCTGTGAGGTTTCAGTATGTATTGAAATTAAAAGATTCTTTGTCGTTCCTAGAGAATCATACTATGTTGTTGATTCTCTACTTTCTGGTGACATGAAAAAAATTCCATTTAATGAAATTGTTTACTTTATCAAAAACTGAATTTTTAACGTCTATACTAGGCGTACATTGTTGGGGAGCATGGTGACAGCTCTGTTGCGCTGTGGTCCAGTATTAGCATTGGTGGGGTTCCGGTTCTCAGCTTTCTGGAAAGGCAACAAATTGCTATCGAGAAGGAGACATTGGAACATATCCACAAACAAGTTGTGCAGAGTGCATATGAAGTGATCAACCTCAAAGGCTACACATCATGGGCAATCGGGTACTCTGTGGCTAACTTGGCTTTTTCAATCATTCGAGACCAGAGAAGGATTCACCCCGTCTCAGTCCTAGCAAAGGGGTTCTATGGCATTGATGGAGGCGATGTTTTCTTGAGCTTGCCTGCACAGCTTGGTAGAAGTGGAGTTTTGGGTGTGACTAATGCGCATCTTACTGATGAGGAAATTCAGCAACTTAAGAACTCTGCTGAGACCATCTTAGAAGTGCAAAACCAGTTGGGAATTTGAGTTTGTTAAAGTCATTTAACTTCCCCTTCTATGTTGCTTGGATTCTTCAAATATTGTCGGGTGTTTGTCGAATCCTCCAAAAGTAGTGTGATTTGACATGGATGCAACAACAATTTTTTGAGAGTCCGAACAACATAGCTTCACTTTGTTACGATTACTTAGTAGTATTGTTGTTGTTCTTTGAATTTCCTTTAATTGCAAGATCTTATCTTAGGACGTAAAAAATGAGATGACTTGTGTTACATGTTGGCTGTCTAGTTATGCTGCGTGTACTAATTTTGAAACAAACAGTGAACATAAAGTTTGATGCCAGCTCTTGTTAAAATGGAGTTTTCATGTGTACATTTACTTGTGTTTCCTACTTAGGGTAGTTTTGCACCGTTTAGCTGAGGGTCTATCAGAAACTGTTTCTCTATCTTCACAAGGTAGGGATAAGGTTTGTATATACATTGCTCTTCTCAGATCTCGCTCGTGGATTTACCCTGAGTATGCTATTGTTGGTAGTTTTGGCCTTTTGGGTCTAGATTTTGCATATTTGTATATAAAGTAGCGATAGAATACATCCTTTCATTTTACTTAGAGATTCACAAGTTTGAATTATAGAAAGCGTTTCTATCTTAAATTGATCATATGTAATGTGAATCTAAATTAATCAAGTTAATAGGTTCAAACACTAGAACTATTATTGGGCTCTTAGAGAATAATGGGCCCTTTGGATGAGTATTATTATTGGGCCTAAAATTAACCCAAAGCCTTTGTTAATATGTTTTGGGCTTTGGAATAGATGATCCAACTTTCATGAATGTTACTTGGATATTATTTAAGGAATTTTTTACATAATTAATATCCCTTTTATTGTTATTGCACTTTTTAATGTTACTTCTAATTAATTACGGCTCATAACATTATTATTAAATTAATAACAAAAGAGATAGGGTAGGGTAGTAGGGCAACTGCAAATCTCGCCCTTTTGTGCCAAACAAAAATAAACTTGTTCTTGAAGCCATTGTTTCTCTAGTTACGCTTAGAAGACGAAGAACACGAAGAAGAAGAACCATTTTTTCTTCTCTTTCTTCGATCAAACGACATTTAGACGCTCTTCATTGTACGTATTCTCTACCATTACTACGATTTTCTTGTTCACTAGGTGTTTGATCGCTATTTTTTTTTTTAGCTTTTTTTAAAAAAACTTTTTCAGAAATTCCGATGTGTTTTGTGCTTTAAACTTGTTGAAGAGACCAAATTTTATATGTTTTCGTATAAATTTTTGTCTATTGAACAATTTTGTTTTTGTTCAAAACCCTCGTATATTTTTTTGTTGAGAATTTTTGTGTTCTTTTCACGATTTTATAGTTATATTCTTTTGTTACGAGTGTGACATCAACACCGAGGAGGAGTAGGATTCAGAATCCTCATTCAGTTGAAGGTTCAACTTCTGTCAAATCTGTTGTTAATGTGAGTACAGGACAGAAAACCCCTGCTATAAAAGTAAACAGAAGAAGTCCTACGAATGTTAGCGCGGTGAATGTTGTTAGTACTAGTTATGGTGGTGATTTGAATAGTGATGTACTGTCTTTTTGATTTAGGGATTTCTCAACCTACTCCTGATATGCCTAATGTGCCATCAGATAAAGGGAAAAAAAGTGATGGTAATTTCAGCCAAATGCATGCTATGTGTTTGGATTTAAATTACTACTATTACTTAATCATAATTAATTAACTATACATTTACTCATTACGAATAATGACCAATATGCATGCCATGGTGCCCATATAGTGCACGTAAGACAATTAATTTAAAAGCTTTTTTTAATTGACAACATGTAATTATTTTACCTAATTTAAATTAATTTTCTTGTCACTATAAAGGGGAATATTTTCTCTTGAGAAGGGGAAAATGGACTTCGGCATTAATTACATATTAGGAAAGAAAATATGAATTGTGAAGAGGAAATTCGAACATGAATTACTAGGAAAATAATAAAATAAAAATTACATTTAAATAAGACAATGCATTAAATTGTTTGAATGAAGTTTGAAAATGAGAAGAGGAAACTCGAACATGGATAATTAGATTTAATACATAATGTCATATTTTGAAATTCTTTAATATTGAATTCATGGAGCACTAATTTTTCATTGTATGCGGAATTCGGGGAAAGATCGAACCATAAGAGTATATTATATTGTATTTTTGTAAGAGGCTAATTTTACAGTTCTAATTTGTAATTTTCTAATCACATGATAATAATTTTATCAATTATGTCAAGATTCTCCTTCTTAGATTTTTAATATCTTCTTCAACTAATTATATAAGAAAATAAATTTATAATTTGTATCGAAAATATTAAATGAAAATGATTAACCCATTTTGAGTGCCATAAGCTAGTAGGAAATCTATTTTTTAAGATGATACGAATGTACATCTTATTCTGTAAGTAGTGGTACTTAATTTCGATCGTAAAAAATTATAGTGAAATATTATGTTACACTTTTTAATCTAAAATTCACAATCTTAACCCATACAACAAGAATTGTTAGCAAAAATATGTATAGTTAGGCTATAAACTACGATTTTAATGAGTTTAATTAATACAAACGATCGATAATTCGAACTAATATACATTGAATCTTGATTAATATTTTGTTCTTTAGCTTGATTAATATTTATTTGGTTGACTTGAGTTGGTGTTCAATCAAAATAAATTGGTACTCTATATATGTTCACTAAATTAAAATTGGACAAAAATGTTCAAATTTATCCTTTTAACTTATGAAATAACCAATTTTTTTCTAGCGAATAATTTGATACCCTTTTATAATTACAAGATTGGTTCAAATATACTTTTATTACTAACGACATAAATTTTCTATATTTGATACCCTTTTATAATTATAAGATTGGTTCAAATATACTTTTTTCACTGGATATGTTATTGTTGTTGTAAATTAATAATCTGGATTTGTCTCTAATCTTTAAAGGAGGGGGTCATTATTTCGATTGTAGCAATATAGTCTTTTCCAACATTCAAAAATCTATAACATCTATATTGCTCGGACTCTTCAAAAGTGTCAGTAGGTGCGTGTCAAATTCATCAAAAATAGTGTATTTTTAAAAAATTCAACAGAGGTGTGACATTGAAAGTGAAGAGCCTGTACAACTTAACCGATGATAAGGTCTCTATTCCTCAAGCTCAAACTAATTTTTATTACAAATCTAAATTGATTGAACTCAAATATTTAATTTTTTAAAAGTGAATCAGACATTAATTCTAAAACTTCAGGGGTTGCAATTTGCATGACGTGGTGACAGACAAGAATCAAGAGTGATTATATTATTATTACAATATAATATTTACATATATACTATGTCAAATGAACATAAAAAATTAATTTATTAAAATAAAAATAAATAATATAAACAAAATAATTAAAAAAATAATTGTTGATGCCCCTTCAGCTTATCAAATGGATAAAGGCCATAAACAATTTTCCGAGTCTCAATTTCTTGATACGTAAGGTAACAAATTATTCTTTAATCACTTGGCTTTTGATTAATGAGCTCGAAGAATTTAAATTAATTAAGATTCAAAATAAATATCAAACTTTTACTAAATAAGAAATAAATAATTATTTTATATTTTATTTGTTCCAAAGATCTATCAGAAATAACTTTTCTCTTTTCACAAGATAACGGTAAGATTTCGTATACATTACTTTTTTCAAAAAGCTTATTTGTGAAATTACATTAGATTATATAGAAGATTTTTCAAAAAGAGCAAATACTTGAAATATAATGAGGCAAAAAATAATCATAGTTTGCTTAAATTATGATTCATAGCTAGATATTATATGAGAGAGGCGAGTGAAATTGAGAGAGGAAGGAGATAGGAGAGAGAGAGGGTAGAGAGTGGAGAAAGATAAATTGTATGTGTATATCTGTTAAATTATATGTATGTATCTATCAAATAATTGTATAGTATAACTGATATATATATATTTGTATATCTGGCAAGTGAGATTGGGAGAGGGAGGAGAAAGGCGAGCGATATCGAGAGAGGGAGGAGAGATGCGAGCGAGAGATGGCAGAGAATAGAGAGAGGTGAATTGTATAAGTATATCTATCGCAGAGAGAGAGAGAGAGACGAGACGAGAAGCGAGATAGAGGAAGAGAGAAGAGTGAAAATAGCAACAAAATCTAAACTATAGTTATAAATTGTAATTTCTTAAAACTATAATAGTATAATATTAATATATATCATATGTTTGCCGAACACTAATATTTATTATTGCATGCAGTCATGTAAAGAGGATTCTTGTCCCTTCCTTTGCATTATGCTTATATAACCTTAATTATAATCATCCTTTATATTCTACGATTTATATTAATAAAATTTGACTTTTTAGATATAATCCATTTTAAGGGGAAAAAAGATTTAACTATAATTTAGTGCCTAATTAATTATTTCGACATCTCAAGTTTAAGACAAGTGGCCAAACATAACATGTCCATTGAAGATCCTTAAAAGTCGAAAAAGTTAACTTATAAAATAATAATTAACAACCCTTTATATAAAAATTAATTTAAATTTAAGTCCACTAATTACTTGATTCATTGATTATGAAATTGCTTACGCCATCCTAATTGGAATAATTTATTATAAGCAATCAGAAACTTAGAGCCAAGTATATTTATCATAATATATATGGGATAAACTCCAAAAAGTTAAAAATAAATGCATCAATTGTTTGATAAATGATACATTTTCTGATGTTTTTTTTTCTTCTGATATATATAGATAGATATAGTTTTTTAAACAATATAATAATTAAATTTTATTTATGATTAAAAAGTCAGATCATAATCTAAAATTTTATAGAGTTTATACAACAATCAAATATTTTGTCAGTCGTAACGAATGTATTTGCATGATTTCTATACGGAAACATTAAACAATGCTATTGAGTTTAGATTTATGAAAAATTTGAGATTCTACTTAATTACTACCTAAATTTAGCAATATTTTGATTTCAAAATGTAGAGGAATATATTGTATTCACATACATAATAAGTGTATCTATCAATGTATGTAACAATACTGAAATACACTCTATCAACGCATATAATAATAGCGAAATACATTGTACTCGCATGCTTAATAAGTTTATCTTTACTTATACAATATCTCTTCCTTGTATATGCGTGGATAATAAGTATATTTGTAAAGATATGTTATAAAATTTATACTATCATTATATTATGTAGCAACTTTTTTTAAAACTATTGCTATTTCGAATAAATATAAAACCTTAATTTGTTGTGTCACATATATTTTTTTCTTTTTAAATCTAAATGGGATAAAAAATAAATTGGGAGTGGGGGGGGGGGGGGCATTTACATAAATTAGCCAAATAAAACATGAGAGTTTTTTTAATTTTATTTTGCTAACCCTTATCCATCATCTAGCTAATTATAAGTTATTACTTGTTAGAGGTGGGCAAATTCTTGTATCTCTATCTCTCTCTTCAATTATAAATCATTTTTCTATTATTAATAAAATAAATAAGCCAAAATTATTGGAGTGGACTTTAAATCAAGAAAAGTATTTTTTTTCTAATTTTATGATAATTTTTTAATTCATTTGTAAATGGCTCTTGGACCTCGTGAAAGAATAGGAAGAAAATTATTAGTACTATTTTTTTTTAAATAGATAAGTCCACTTCTATAGTACTATTTACTAATTATGTATATATATATGTTGACACATGTATAATTTGTAGAGTGATGACTAGGCAAATATATAAGTATAGAAATTTTTGAATTTGATTAATACTAATCATGGGTGGATGAATGATTTATGAAGATATATAGCCCATTAAAACCGACCGTATATAATTTTATAATTTTAGTGTGATAATTTAAAAAATAATAATTATTTGTGGAATTTTAAATGATAATGTAGAAATTATCATGATTTTCAATGATTATTTTATTGAAAATTCAATAAAAATCTTGAGATTTTGATGACTCAAATATGAAAAAATTGTTTTTTGAGAAAATGATAAACACCACCGCTTATCAACAAAATATGATGAAGAAATTTGATTAGGCTTTTGGTCCTTCGATTTTCGACCAGTTTGGTGATTTCGAAGATGTTTGATAATTTGATACTTTGCGAAATTATTGGAATAATATTTTGATGAGGTGAAAAAATACTGTGATAATATTTATTCTTCACACATATAAGAAAAATGATTTTAACTGTATCAAAGTATATTTGTTCATGTACGATGACAAAATTTCGATCATCAAAGTATACAACTTCTTATCAACAAAATATCGTGAAGAAATTTGATTAGGCTCTCAATCCTTTAATTTTTGATAAACTTGACGATTTTAAAATTTGGTACTTCGCGAAATTACAAAAATATATTTTGACTAGGTGAAGGAGTGTGACAATACTCATTCTTTACGAGTAAGAAAAACAATTTTATCTGTACCTTGATGAGCAACACATCAAAGTATATTTTTCATACACTGTGAAAGAATATGATTATTAATTATCAAGAAATTCTTATTCAGTAAATACTCGTGTTAGAATATAATTAAATTTAAATTTATGCATATATTAAAAATTCCCACATTGAAGAACGAAATATTTTTTAGATGTCAAGAATTTTAGTTTCGAACTTCCTATAATTTTTTTTTGGTACTTTTCTTTCCTTTAGTTTTTGAACGTTGGATTTGGTAAGTCAACACCTAATATTGATTTATTCATTAAGAGCCACAAATTATGTGGTCGAAAATTTATTCGTACAAATATAATAATTGTCTTCACAAACAAACGTGTCAAATAGTTGTACATTTTCACTTTTTTGTTTATATTTTTTATGATTTTTATTTTTATTTTATGTTTTTTTCTCTGACAAATTTGGCTCTTAATTTAACTCATTACCGACCATTCCCCCTCAGGCCCTCCCCTTGTTAAAAAAAAAAAAAAAGAAGAAAGATTGTTATATATTCCTTTATTTAATACTAGGGATATAGTCGAATAAATATAGACGGATAATTACAAAAAAAAAAAAAGTGTAACATGTTAATATTTTTCGAAGTATATTTTTTTAGTTTAAAATAAGTGTTTTTCCACAAAGGAATAGATAAAAGGAGTAGAAAATATATATCTAATGAAGTTTATGTATATTTAAAGTAATTTAATTTTTTCTTTATTTTTATAACCACATAAGTTTCATATAAATAGCATGTTTAAGTCCCCCCTCCCCCCTAAATTTCAATTTAAAATTCTTATTTTTCTGTTGGATTAAATATGTTCATATAAATAATATGCATGCTTGTATATGAGGTTGATTTTTTTTTTCAAGTGCCAAATACGCGATCTTTTTGTTTTTTGCTTCTTAAGTAAAGATGAGATCGATTTGAAATGATTGCAACCTTATACATGTTAATAAAAATCGTAATCATTTCATCTAAAATTATTTTTTAAAAAAAAATTAATTACTAAATTATATTATTTTCAAATAGTACTATCCACTAATAATTCCATAATTTTGCGTGAACTCCTACCATAGAATGATTGGATCGTTTAGTTTTTGTCATTCAACAAATTCCACACAACTACTTTAGATCATTTAATGGCTAGCAACAAAAGATTTAATTTCTGTATATGATGAAGATTAAATTGCATGTTCTAATATTGATGCACATGAGTCATGACCCATTCTTAAAGGCTACATTTACTCACAAGATTCTTATATGAGTGTACAAGATCTTTGGATATGCATGGTTGTGTTCAAAGAGTTAAATAAGTAAATAAAATTGATTTATATATTTCTGATCGTTTAAACTTTTAGATGAGTTGATGATACATTTGAATATGGTAAAGATCATGAATTCAGATCACACAAACATAAAAGAGAGAGAAAGAGAGAAAGTGTGTAACATACACAAACATATATATATTTTACGTGTTTGACAAATGAAAAGTAGTAAGCTCACATACGATAAGGTGTGCTGTGATATAACATATATAACTAGTTAAATGAAAATGTGTTGGATTTTTTAAAATGTTTTACATGAGAAGGTCATACATTTCAACAAACCACAACAACTGCATCTCATTCTCAAGTGTATTTGGATCCGCTATATGAATTCTTGCTAGCATCTGGATAAATTTATTTCAAACAAGTACAATCTGTATTATGAGGATTCATCATGATGAATAGGAAAGTTCTAAATTTGATGCCAGCCTATCATAATCCTCTTCCTTTATTCAGACTTGAGACTGACAATGTGAGTAAGCTCATACAAGCGAAAATTATTTCACATAAATATTATAAAAAAGAAGTACTAGAAAAGGTAAAATATTTTTTTAATAAACTCAAAAGTACCTTAAAATGCTAAAACTATACTTGGGGTATATCCTAACTTTCCTTTAACAAGGTAAATATATAGAGTAAGAGTGCATGTGGAAGTTACTATCAATAGTTTTATCTTTTAGACAATTTTTCATCCAACAACAACAAAAAAAAATAATAATAATAATAATTAAGGGGGCAAAAAGGAATGACAATTCTGGGGGAGTTGCTACTACCATTGAAAGTGGACCATGTAGAATATAAAATTTCAAATGTATTAAAAAAGTGGCTAAAAAAAGCAATTGAGTTGTCCCATGGCCATGGCTATAAAAGGGCAATGGAATCATTGAATCTATATCATGGCCTTTGTATCATCAATCTTCTTCTAGCTCCCAAAAAGAAAATAAAAATTATTACACTTTCCATATTAATCTTCTTTGTCAAAGTTTTCTCATTGCTCATTGGGTCCAATTTTGTGGCTAAAAATTAAAGTTTGCAAAAATGGCACTTCCCGAGACACAAAATGATGCAAAAACTCTCCCTGATGCTTGGGATTACAAAGGGAGGCCATCTCTTAGGTCCTCCTCTGGTGGTTGGTCTAGTGCTGCAATGATTTTAGGTGTGGCTTTGCGCTTTTTTTTTTCTCTCTCTCTATCTCTTTATTTTAGCAGTTTTTACGTAAAACATTTATGGTCAAGTCAGTTCAACTCAGCTAAAACTAATCTAACTTGATGGACGTATGTTTTTTCCTTTTGAGATGGTATTCTGAGTATAGCTAGCCACTACCTACCTATCAACCTCGGAGGACGTTGACTCCCTACTCCAGTTTTGTATGAATACACAAGATAAAGTCCTCCTATCTAAAACCATGTTAATGGTGGCATTATTCAGGAGTGGTCTTGTGTGTAAACATGATACTTATGGGTCGTACTTGTCCAACCCAACTAAGAAGAATCGAACCTAATAGTTGTCTTCTTCTTTCTTTCTTTTTTTGTTCCCCCTCTTTTGGAGGGTACTCGAGTAGTAGTAATAGGGACCTACCTCGTAGGACCTTGACCTAACTACTCGATTCTTATATGAATATACAAGAAATGGTGCTCCCATATGCCTTTGCTTGTTTGCAAGAAAGGATTCTTGTCATAATGACAAATCCAACATCTGAATCTTTCCATTCAAAATCCATAACGTCTAAATTTCGCCTTTATTATTATTTTATTAATGTTCTTGATTTTCGAGTTATAGGTGTCGAAGCTGTGGAGAGGCTAACCACACTAGGCATTGCTGTAAACTTGGTGACTTATTTGACTGGAACTATGCATTTAGGCAATGCTGCTGCAGCCAACAATGTCACCAATTTTCTTGGAACTTCTTTCATGCTCACTTTGTTTGGTGGATTCATTGCTGACACTTTCCTTGGAAGGTTCGTTTTTATTAACTCGTTATAACATGTTACTTACTCTCGAAAATAATCTCTCTATCTCTATGAGGTAATAGTAAGGTCTGCGTACATTTTGCCCTCTCCAGATCCCACTTATGGGATTCCACTAGATATGTTCTTGTTGTTATTGTGTTATAACATGTTACTTACCATTTATCAAATAGTCAGTATTTAAAAAAAATAATGAAATTTTGATGGACGTATGTCAAAATTCCATTGAGACAAGGGCTTTCCGAAAATACTCTATCTCTATGAGGTAGTGGTAAAATCTGCGTACATTTTATCCTCCTCAGATCTCACTTGTGAGATTCCATTGAGTATGTTGTTGTATCGTCGTAGGTAGAATTACTTAAATTCTTATTTATTTATTTTTATTAAATGCAGGTATCTTACAATTGGAATATTTGCCACAGTACAAGCAATAGTAAGTATCCCAAAAAAAAGAAATAAAAATTCCCATTCATATTTTTGAGTGTTATTATCACATTGGACTTAATATAGTCATCAAAAAAGACTTTTTCTTTTGTCATCAAATCAACAATTTTAATTCTTCCCATTATGTGGAGGAAGAAAAATTGATGTGTGTAATTTTAAATGCAATATGTGATGAGGAAGTTCGAAATTGTTTTAATTTCATTCAAGAAAATAGTCATATTATAATTGTTGTGAAGAGGAAATTTGAGAAAGTGAAAATTAGAAAATTTGAAATGACAATTTGGTTTTAATTAATTTGTTGTGAAGAGGAAAAAAGAGGGAGGAATTAATAGTAAATTAAAAAATTTAACTTTTATATATATTAATAACGTGTTTTTTTTACATTATCAATATAATTTAACATGTTATAGAGATTACCTGATGGATGATATTAAGTAAATCACCAAAATCATGACAAAAATAGTATTGAATCATAAACTCGTAATTTAAAAAATATTGGGGGTTGGATGGTGAAAAATAATAATAATAAAAATTGAACCAATCAAATTTAATCTTGAATTTGTTTGGAATGAAATGATTACTTGAATCTTTTTTTTTTTTTAGCGAAGAGTCGGCAATAATCTGTCTACTTTATACAAAGTAATCAAGTATAAGACTTGTGTACATCTTACTCTCCCAAACTCCACTTATGAACTCGCTGAATATATTGTTGTCAACTACTTAGCTTCTACGTTTATTACTATTATCTGAATTGATAATATAAACTATTTTTTATACTGTTAGCATCTGACTCTCCCAAACTCTACTTATGAACTCATTGAATATATTGTTATTGATTATTTAGCTTCAACGTTTTTATTATTATCTGAATTGATGATATAAACTATTTTTCATAGCATACATAAATTAAATTTTCTTTGTTATGATGAATATATAGGGTGTGACAATCTTGACCATATCGACAATAATACCAAGTTTGCGGCCACCAAAATGTGATAAAGACAGCCCTTCATGCATCCCGGCCAACAGCAAGCAGCTCTTGGTCCTACACATGGCCCTATACATGACCGCCCTCGGCACGGGGGGTATAAAATCGAGTGTCTCGGGATTTGGGACGGACCAATTCGATGATTCAAACGATAAGGAAAAAGGTCAAATGATAAAATTTTTTGATTGGTTCTTTTTCTTCATAAATGTTGGTTCACTAGGTGCAGTGACAATATTGGTGTATGTCCAAGATAATTTGGGAAGGGAATGGGGTTATGGATTTTGTGCATGTGCAATTGTGATTGCACTTGTGATATTCTTAAGTGGTACAAGAAAATATAGGTTTAAAAAACTTGTTGGAAGTCCATTGACACAAATTGCATCAGTATTTGTGGCTGCTTGGAGGAATAGGCATTTGGAATTGCCTTCTGATTCTTCACTTCTTTATGAAATGGATGACAATGTTTTTGGTGAAGGAAGCAAGAAAAGAAAGCAAAAATTGCCTCATAGCAAGGAATTCCGGTAAGTTCTAAGTTTTCCTACTGAAAAAACGTGAATTTTTTATTATTAAGCTAGGCGAGCTTATCTTCTTTTATTAGTACTGATGAATTCATGTCATTGTCACTCATCATCTGCTGATGATCATAGCTTATAGTGAATCGACCTTTAAGCAGCCTTTGGTGCTTAAGTTAAAAAAACAAGAAATTGCAAATGGAACGAGAAGGAAAGAAAAAATTACATTTAATCTCCATAGAAACATATATCATTGTCACTCATGATTCGTTGATAGCTTATAATGAACAGTCCTATTATGAAACCAACTGAAAGCAGCTTTTGGTACTTACGTAAAAAAAAAAAAAAGAAATACTGATGGAACAAGAAAAAAAAATGAAAAATCACATGTTAATCCCTGTAGAAACAAAATTTTTGAGTAGTTTACATGCTTATAACTTTATTGTGTAAATATTATTTATACACTCACCATCTGCTAATAGTTTGTAGTGAACGGTCCTATTATGAAATGAACTGAAAGCAACCTTTGTACTTAAGTAAAAAAATAAGAAATTACTGATGGAATGAGAAGCAAATAAAAAATCACATGTTAATCACCATAGAAACAAAAATTTTGAGCAGTTTATGTATATATATTATAACTTGATTATGTAAATATAGTTACGTGTTCAATGTATACAACTTAACAATTTAGTTATTAAGAAATTAGAGAGAGTAAATACTCTATAACATGTTAGATTTTATTGATAGTATAAAGATTATTTGAATCAAGAATCATTGTTTTATTATTTTCATTTCTTTTTTCTTCTTACTTCTATTTCTTCTATCTAACTTCTTTATTTTTGTTCGTTTTATAAAAAGTTGATTCCTTTTTGAATCATGAATAATTTTGCGAAGGCAAAAAGACTAATTATAAGCCACAAGTGAGAAGCTTTTTTAATTGAAATATTGACTTTGTCACTTCAATTATTTTGCAAAATATTATAAAGTAAGTGTATATAAGTAGGTGATAGTTATTTTTCTAAAAAAATAAATTATAATAATAAGTAGGTGCCAAGCATTGAACTTATCCCTAGACCCCAATATATATAGTTGGCCAATCTTTGATAGGTACCATTAACCAATTAATCAACATTTATCATCAAATGCCTAAAAATATTGTGAGATACTTTGGATATTTGACTTAGTATTATATGTATATAACATGTAGATCCACTCCAACTTTATTTTCTTTTGATTTTTAATGTCCTATTATGTCTTTAAGTTATAGATATCGATGGTATAATAAGATTTTTTTATACCATAAATATATTTTAGCATGTTCTTTGATTTATTATTAAATAGAGTTAGATGTACTTACTTGACCTGATTATATAAATATATGTTATAATAAATGTTTAGGATTTGAATACATCTTATGCAACGTGAAATCAGATTAATCGATAGTGCACACTGAGCTCATAATTGAAAAGAAAAATGTATATCATATGGTTAACCTGAATAAATGTCCATTCAATCGTAAATTTAAGATAGTTGTTAGATGTATAACCCTGTATAATTAGTATATATTCAATGTATACTATCTCAAAGTAAACTTTTTTCTTTTTTTCTTTTTAGATTCTTGGACAAGGCAGCCATTAAGGAAGATGTTGTCGAAAGTAATGTAGTAAACAAGTGGAAATTGGCAACATTAACAGATGTTGAAGAAGTAAAATTGGTAGTGAGAATGTTACCAATTTGGGCCACAACAATTATGTTTTGGACTTCTTATGCCCAATCTACCACATTTTCTGTGGCACAAGCAACCACTATGGATCGTCGCATCGGTAAATCGTTCGAAATTCCCCCCGCCTCGCTCACCGCGTTCTTCGTGGGAAGCATCCTCTTGACTGTAATTTTCTACGATCGAGCCATCGTTCCTATTTGTCGACTTGTCGCGAACAAACGCCATGGGCTCACCCCATTGCAAAGGATTTTCCTAGGGTTAATCCTTTCAATTTTAGCCATGATTGCATCTGCCTTAACTGAGGTTAAAAGATTAAAGGCTGCCCACTTAAATGGTTTAACGAATAGCCCAAATGCCACAATTCCACTAAGTGTATTTTGGCTAATTCCTCAATTCTTGCTAATTGGGGCAGGTGAAGCCTTTACATATATTGGCCAATTGGATTTTTTCTTAAGGGAATGTCCAAAAGGGATGAAAACTATGAGTACTGGCCTTTTTTTAAGTACAATTGCATTAGGGTTTTTCTTTAGTTCAATTTTGGTTACAATTGTACATATGGTCACTGGGACAAAACATCCATGGATAGCTGATAATTTGAACCAAGGGAAGCTCTATGATTTCTATTGGCTGTTGGCGATATTGTGTGTGTTGAATTTGATGGTTTTCTTGTATATGTCGAAAAAGTACGTGTACAAGGAGAAGAGGCTTGCAGCAATGGGGATCGAACTCGAGGACTCTGGACCAGTTTGCCACTAAGATAGAGGACAACATTATGTCACTACTGGAAAAATGTGAATTTCAACCAACTTTTCATCGAAAGCTTGTTGAAAAGCATTTTTCTCACAGTGGATCCATAAAAGAAAAGGGAAAAAAAGACACTTGAATAACTCTTTTTTTGGGTTTTATTAACTTTTGGTTTTTCTTTGATTGAGCTTGAATAACTCTTTTTTTTGTGAGAGTTATGTAATATAACAACCTTGTTTTATATATGTTCAAAAAAAATGGGAAAGAGCTTAGGTAATGAAAAATTATAAAGCTCTTTTTCAATGTTTTCTTTCCTTTTTATTGTATAACACAATAATGTAATGCAATGCAATATAAGAGTTTCATGGTTTATGAAATTTTTATATTTTATTTTTATTTTCCCTAGTTATTGGATCTAATCCTCCACAAAAGTAAGAAAGTCTGCATATTTTGATCAGGTGAAAAACTAGGTTGCTCCCTTAGTGAAATTCAGAATAGTTGAGCCAAAAGATCTCGATTCAAGATAGATTCATGAGGAAGTGGCATCTCTGTAGGATCTATTCGCGCACTTACTACATGACCATAATCACAAGAATGACATAATGTATATTTCAAATATTGTTTTTCAACTTCAATAAATTATTTTGTTATTTCAAATTTCAATCAAACCATATCCAAATGTTGACTAAGAGTCTACAAATATATTATCTGATATTTATAATAAAATTGCTAATCTACTAAAAATATCTGTCCCAAAAAGAGAAGTGTTATGAAAATAGATAGAAGTTGTTTAGGAGTGGGTGGGTTTGGGGAGTGGGGGGAGGTATGAAGGTCTTAAAAAGTTATAAGTCTTTGAATTTTAGCCAAAACTTACTACGAGTGGCTTCACGGATCGTGAAGCTTTTCACGGTTCGGGAGAGCGCATTGTCCCAGTGTGCCTAAATGGTCTGGGCTTGGGCTACATAAATGGGCCGGTTGGTAAAGCTGGATTGTTGTGGGCTTAAACTACAAACATAAGAAGAGAAGAGTTGCATAAATAACCAAATTTGGACCACCATTATTTAAACAAAGCCCATAAGTGGTAGTACACAAATTGGCACTATTTTTTAAGCGATGCACCATCTGAAATTTTTGCCAATATGTAAACAAAGAAATATTTGAAAGACTTAAAAAATGCAAATTCTTTTAAGGAAAATTTACGAAAGTACACATATTATGTTTCACTATTTTCAAATATTCTTTATTATTTGTACAAATTTCTAAATTTCTCTTTTCGTTAGTGTATCTGCATAAATGACTTATAAATCATGTATGAGTGTTAGTGTATCCGCATAATGACCATTTATGAATCAAGTATGAGTGTCAGTATATCTGCAAACCATGACTAGTATATCCGCAAATCATGACTTATGAATCATGTATGAGTGCCAGTGTATCCGCAAACCATGACTAGTATATTCACAAATCATAACTTATGAATCATGTATGAGTGGCAGTGTATCCGCATAATGACCACTTATGAATCATGTATGAGTGTCAGTGTATCCGCATAAATGGTCTGTGTATCCGTATAATTTCATTTTAAGGGATTTTAGTAAATATGCAAATGGTTGGGAGGTAGACCAAAGAAGTACTGGAGAGAGGTGATCAGACAGGACATGACAAAACTCAACCTTACGGAGGACATGACCTTAGATAGAAATGAGTGGAGGTCG
>JAABOM020000103.1:2237204-2253335 GCA_011800125.2 Solanum clarkiae
AAAATGTACTGAGAGTCGTGATGTCATAAAAATAATTCATTCGGATTTGAGCCAAACTATGATATTTCGTACGGATTTTAATTGACATCGAAGAAATTTAATAATTATTTCTTATGTTATTTGTACTCTTTAAAAAGTAACATCGCATACATACTGAATTAATCAAAATGCAGTATTTTTCAAAAGAATTCAACATACATCTAATAATATTTTTAAAAAGTCAAACAAAAAAATATAGATAGATTATATCACATATTTATTTTTTTCCTATAAGTAACATAAAAATTCAAAGTAATATATATATATATAAATTATTTGTTTTAATTTTTATTTAATTTTTAATATCTGTATCGAAACTCAATTAATCAGATATGTGTCGAGTATGGTCTCATTTAGAAAAAGTGTTTTCAATCAAGAAATTTTTTATACTCAAAATTCGACTAGGGGCAGAACTAGCTCTCGGTTAAGGGGGGTTATCCGAAACCCCTTTGACCCTGTTGATTGGTTTGGATGTCTATCTCTTTAGATTTTGAATCACCCTTAATAAAAATTTCGACTCCGTCACTAAATTTAACTGAGACCTTTGATTAAAAAAATTAGTCTCATCCAATAAATTACATCCTTTGACGATCATTATTTTTAACTAAACAAAGTTTAGTTAAATAACAATAACAATAATAACTAGTCTCATCAATATATTCAAACTAAACAAAGTTTATTATAAAGATTCTCTATATACTTGCTGTACTTTTTTGTCCCATTTATATAGTTGGTGTTAGTCTTTATCATCACAATTAGTACTCTACAAAAAATCCAAACTGTCCCCAAAAAAAAACAAAAGCACAAACAACTTTCACTAATAGAAATGTCAGTTACATGTTCTTGAGATCCTCAGTGAAACAAACCAAAATTTTAAGCATACTTCATTTTGAACATACAATTTCTTTTGATCCGGGACAAAAACATTCATAGAGAGTTAAAAAGCATCAATTCTCATAGAGGAAAGCGATTTCTCTCTTTCTATCAAAGAAAAAATTGGTTGTTTTGATCTCGGGGCAAAGGTCTTCGTAAAGAGTTAGAAAGTGTCAGTTCTTGCAGCGAGACACCATGGAATTCCCTTGATAAGTTTTTTATACTTCTTTTATCTTGACTAGAGAGATAGAAAGCGTCAGTCCTCATACGGTAAGGAATTTTCTAATTTTTGTCAAAGAAAACGATTGCTACGTTTTATCTCCATACGAAGGACATCATAGAGAGGTAGAAAGCGTCAATTCTCATAATGAGACGGTAAGGAGTTTCCTACTTCTTTTAATCTTGGAACAAAGATCTTCCTAGAGAGTCAGAAAGTGTCAGTTCTAATAGCAAGACGGTCAAAAAAAGTATTTGTCTTACCAACAAACATGTCATTGACTGATAGTTTATTTTCGGACTCAATTTACAAGAAAAAAAAGAGAAAAGTGAGAGGATTTAGGCTTGGAAGAAGACTTGTGAGAGTCTTCAAATTGTTCATTCACAGGAGAAATAAGGGAAAAATCAGCTACAAACATTTGGGATCCACCAATTGTGCAACAAAAGCAATCTCAAAGTTATGTAATTTTGGAAATTTGTTGAAGCATGGGGTTAAAAATGTCAATTTTCCAAAACTCGGTTCGGGTTATATTCGGATCGGGTCAGAATTGATGGATCATAACCAAACACCAAAGGGTCATTTGGCTGTGTATGTTGGTGAAAAACAAGATGTTGCATGTAGAGTTTTAGTGCCTGTGATTTACTTCAATCATCCTTTGTTTGTTGATTTGTTGAGAGAGGCTGAAATGGTTTATGGGTTCAATCACCCGGGTGGGATCCAAATCCCTTGTCGGATATCCGAATTCGAGAATGTTCAATCAAGAATTGCAGCCATGGGTGGCGGTGGGAGTTGTCGCGAGAGGCGGAGATGGAGACGTAAGTACTGGTGAGTTGTGATCAGAGGTGAATCTAAAATATTAAAGTAGTTTTTTAACTCATGTGATACGTAGAAGAAAGTACTGAATCTCCCCACGAGTGACGATGGAAGTTGTATTGGAAGTCCAAGTGGAGGCATATGTACTAGTAGGTTGTGATCAGAAGCGAATCCAAGATTTAAACGTTCTTTTTTTTTTTCGCTTATGTTATGTGTAGAAGAAAGTTATGAATCCCTCATGAGTGGCGGTGGAAGCCCAAGTAGAGGTATAAGTACTGATGACTTGTGATCAAAAGTGAATCTTATTAATAATTTGAAAGTATATCTTTTAAAACTTATGTGAATATATAGATGAAAGTAACGAATAAGAATAACCGCCACTAATGGCGGTGAAAGTTGTCATGAGAGGTAGAGTTCAAGTCTTAAGAACTAATGATTTGTGATTAGAAGCAAATCTAAGATTCAAAAGTATATATTTTTTTGTTTATATGTGTTTGAAGAAAGTAATAAATGTGCTTGCGTTCACTAGTTATTCGGTTTGTCTTTGACTATTTGATCATATCGGAATTTGTACATATTTATGTTTATTATAGTGATCAATCTATTAGTTTCTTTTACCACACTCGAAAACAAGATGTCTTGGTAGGAAGATCTAATTTTATTACTGTATTTGTGTAAATTTATTTGTACAAAGTATATGTTAAAAATTTATTTGTACAAAGTATATGTTGAAACGCTTAAATTATTCAATTAAATCAATGTTGTATCTTTATTATTAGACTAGAATAAATATAAGTCGATGGACGTCCAATATTTACTTCTTCGATGCGATTAATTAAATATATAGTAAATATTTATATCAATTTAATGAATTTACTAATACAAAAAAGCAGTTACATGCCTTTCCACACTAGCTGTCCACTGCTCCAATTATCCTTAGGTGCATGGACTCTTCACTTTCAATGTTGCACCATGTTAGATACTCCAAAAATACACTACTTTTGACGAATCCAACACACACCCATTGACACTTTTGAAGAGACTGAGCTAATTATCACAAATGACCATTTAGCTAAGTTGTTCCACATCGGTTTGTAAGATGTGAAACTAGTCTCCTTGTATGGTCTTGAGAAATTCTCTCGTCATGAGCTAGCTTCGGAATTGAATTAGATTCAACGTCCCGCATTACACTAGCAGGTGTTCACAACTCGTGAGCTGAAAATCTTAGCCTAAGATGAAGATGATAGAGACGACACGATTACACAGAGCTTGAATGGCAAAAAGACATGGCTTACCAAATTATCTCTGTTTGCGTCTTGTGATTTTCTGAGCAATATGGTCAACACAAACTCGAAAAGCAGCAGTCCAGAGAGAAACAAGACTGTCAAGACTAGACGGACAAAGTACTTGCAGAAATTCATCCAAACACGTGTAGCTTATACTCTCCTCTTTCCGTGTATGGACGAAACACCAGCAGGACCAACCAAAGAATCATCAATTTATTCATGTAAGGATTCAATTACTCATCAAACAACTTCCACTTGGACTTGTAATGTCAGACAATGGTTAGCGAAACACCCTCTATAAACGATGAAAAAGGGTAATGTCAATACTTGCCCCTCCATGAATACCATTTCAGTTTCAACTGAAACAACAACGGGGGAGCCCCTAAGATTCCACGTGCCAGCCGTGGATCATACACATCAAACTGCACCCGAGCCAAAGAATCTAAAATGACTTGGGCAGGCACAGCAGGCAAAAGCACTGGACGAGCTTCAGCTGGAACGCTTCCAGCCAATTTTCGAGCCTTCTGCAAATGTGCATTAGCTACAGATGCCATTTCAAAAACTGCATCACAAAGGGCCTCATGCGAGTCCTTTCTAATCTCTGACTGACCACTTTGGTGAACCAACAATCCATGTTTCTCAGCCATCTTGGCTGGTATATATGAAAACTGATGGTCTCGACTAGCATGATATGGCAGTGATTTAAGCAACAAAAGGAGTCCACTTGCCTTACCAATATGTGAAGCAGCGTGGTCTGCCGCTGTGGATTTAATACCACCCGCTTGAAGTGTAGAGTACAGAATAGTTGATGTTGTGTCCTCAGCATATCGCTCCATTTCTTCAACTGTTTGTGGAATATTATTATTTTCTCTATTTGCATCATTTATTCGTGCTTCCACAGCTCGTTTCAGCCAACTTTTGCTAACCTTGTGTTCAGATACCACAGAGGTGATGGCCTGAGCTACTGGATGCTCAATTACCTTGTTTGAATAGATCTTGTCCAAAGCTTCTTGCCACCACAGCAAGCGCATAAGACCAATTTTGGGATCAGATGCAACATCCATAGCTCGGGATGTCTCGACATTGAAAGCTCGGAGCGCAAATGCAGCCTTCCGCATGTTTGCTGGAAGTTCAAGAAGGCAGAGGTAATGATGATAATCATAACGTCGTACTTGCTGCACACAATAGGATAAAGCAGCTCTTATACCACTGGACGAGGAAGCACCATTCATTTCTATCCCAAGTGTGGTTTTCCTACAGTCATAAGAATGAGTCTAAAATCAAGCTTAATGCTCAAAGTACTTGTCATTCTTTGAAACTCCATTCCAAACACACTGATTCTTAATTAAAAAGACCAGAGATTGATGAAGCAAAATAGAAGAGAAAGGTACTATTCCTTCTTAAAAATAACGAAGAAACATTCTTTGAAACATAAAGGAGAGATCAAGAAGAAATGTTAAAAAGAAGCAAAGCTTAGTGCTCAAAATACTTGAACATCAAAGAACATTCTTTGAAAGTAAAAAAGAAAGCGTCCCGGCAAATACATTACAATCTGCTTAAACTAAAATATTAAGGAGGAAAGAAGAGTTATGTACTCTTATAAAGCAGAATAGAAGAGGAATGGCCCTATTTGACTAGCCTTATGGGTTGCAAGACATTTTTAGTTTCATTTCTTTTCAATAAGGACAAGGGAAATCCTACAAGTAATACAGAAAGAAAAAGTTCTCTGACCTCAAAAGTGGATAATACAGATAACATAACTATTAAACTGTGTAATCATCCATTCATACTTGAACATCCAATTCTTATAGGCACGATATCTAAATACGCACGAACACCATGCAATTAAAATTCTATAGGTATTGAGTTAGAAGATCAGTCTATTAGAAGTTAGTTGAAGGTGGTTAGGAGTTTGTTGAAATGAGTCACATGGATGTAGTGTGAGGGTGAGTCGGTTATAACAAAATTTGTTAGAATCTGTTAGAAGGAATCAGTTAGTCTATAAAAGGAGGTGGTGTGCAGAACTCACTTAGAAAAATAAGAATAGAGTGATACTCCTTTAAATGGAGCTTAGTAATGTAGCTACAAAGTTTCCCTAATGAATGCAGACTCAGTTTTCCTCACTTCTTCTTTTTCTTTACTGTTTCTTATCTAATAGAGATCATCAGAGATCAGAAATTAACAATAGGCATGATTTCTTCACCACATAACATGCTAAAAATTATTTAAACTCATTATTGTGCGTGGAATTTCATCAAACACCTGATCTTTAATGATGGAGGGAGTGGCGGAGCCACATAGGTATTAGGGGATTCATCTGAACCTCCTTCGGCGAAAAATCATACTATTGTGACTACATTTTTTAAATTTTGAACCCCTTTGTAGAAAATCCTGGCTACGCTATTAGATGGAGGAAGGTTCATTAACCAAATTTGCTTCAATTGAATTTATATTTCCATTTTGTGGTGTCTCTGTGTCTTCAATAGGTTCAAGAATAGTATTGTTTTTAGCCAAAAAATCGTGTCTTTCTATATTTACTAAGTTTTTCAATTTCAACTACGTGCCAAGTTTGAGACCACAAAATTTAAAAGTTTCTCTTTTCTTTCTTAAACTTCGTGCCCGATAGGACTGAGAGAGTATTAGATTAACAATCTGTCAATAGAATTGTACATTTGGGTGCTAACAAAATACGAAGAGGAAGCAATTCATACAAGTTTAAGAGTTCAAAATCGAGTTTACCTCAACAAAATATGCTTAAAATGCTCCAAAAGATCTCAAAACAATTTAATCTCAAAACAATTTAAGTATAACTTATACGATATTCAATGAAAATCAATGGGGTAAACAAGGGGTTTCATAAAATTACAGAGAGAGTAGAAAGAAAAAGGGATACGTACAATTTGATAAATTTTCTCTATGGCAAGATTTTGAGATGCCTTTGGTGATCCGTCGCTTTTTTCTTTCTTCTGTTTTTCTGGAAATGGATCTTGCAGGAAGAAGAAGAAGAAGATGCTAATGGGCCTCGATGGGCCAATATTGAAATTTGGGCCTTTGTAATAGGCCTATATTGGACTTATGACTAGTAAAATTTGTGGCTATGATTTTTCCGTCTTTAATTATTTTGGAAAAATTAATTAAGTAGATCCGTTTTAATAAATAATTATTAATTTTAGCAATATTTTTAATTTATTACCATTTATAATAAATATAATGATACTATAATAAATTTGCACTTGTATAAAAATGCATCATGCACTCAATATAAATATATTATAACTGTTTAGTAAAAATAATTTTTTATTATTATAAATAATAAATATTTTCTTAATCTTGTATATCTACGTAATTGTCCCTTTAATTTTTGTCCCTCAAATCAATATTTTTAGAAAAAATTCCCCCTTGCTTTTCCCATTTGGCATAACAAAACAAAGATAGTAATATTAAGAGAGGAGAAAAATATTAAAAACACCCTCAAATTTATCACCAATTATTAGTTTCGTCCCTAAACTATTAATTGGCTTAAAAACACCTCTTAACTTGGCGAATCAAGTTTAAATACACCCTCGAACTTGACACAAATTATTAGTTTTGTCCCTAAACTATTGATAGGCTTAAAAAATGTCCCTCAACTTGCCGAACTGGGCTTAGATACACCCTTCCCGCATGCCACATGGCATAATAAGTGAGTACAATTTATTTAAAGTTTGTGAAAGGTTAAAAAAGATCACATCAGCCTTATTTTAAAATAAAAAATCGTGCAACTTTTAATTACCAAATTACTAGAATACCCTTCTTCTTCTCATTTAACGTTTCCTTCATTAATGACAACCTCAAAGCAAATCTTTTTTTTTTCATTCTCATTTTTAATTACTTGATTCTCTTTCTTTTCATATTTTGTTTATAATTATTTTTTGTCAATGTAGACTTCTGGCAACGTTAAAAATTTCATTGTCGGAATATGACAATCTTGTAAGAATATTTTGGGATTATAAAAATATGGCCGTGAATGAAGCTCTACAAAATTTCAAATCAAAATTTAATAAGTTACAGAAACATGAAGTTGGGAGAGGCGGGGGTGTATTTTTAAGCCTATGAATAATTTAGGAACGAAACTAATAATTTTGTGTCAAGTTCGAGGGTGTATTTAAGCCTACTTCACCAAGTTGAGGGGCGTTTGTAAACCTATCAATAGTTTAGGAACGAAATTAATAATTTGTACCAAGTTCGAGGGTGTATTTATGCATACATCGCCAAATTAGGGGGTGTTTTTAAGCCTATCAATAGTTTAGGGACGAAACTAATAATTCGTGACAAGTTTGATGGTGTTTTTAATACTTCTCTCTTAAGAGAATGAGTAGAGAAGGCAAAACAAGATAGTGCTATTAAGGGTCGTGTCACATGTTGTAATGAATACTATAATTCAAGGATCGTGTCGCACTCCGTAATGAATACTATGATTCGAGGGTCGTATCCTACGCCACGAAAAAAAATATAATTCTAGGATCGTGTCGCACATTGCGACGGATGCATAGACTAAAAGTTCTCCATGAGTCTTGGATTGAGAGACAGCGGGCCAAAAATTATATAGAATGCCCACCAAATATAGTGGTCTTGATCTTTTGCGCTCCATAAGAAAATTCTTACAAAAATGTCCTTTTTCCATTTTAAGTTGAATCAAAGTACACTTCTTATGGAGCATTTTTGTAAAATATTTCTTATGAGGCGTAAAATATCAAGATCACCTCTTATGGGGGGTATTTTTGAACATAACCTGACAACGGATGTGTGTCACTAGATCAGACATGCATCATTATACTTTACGTTGCATTACACATCTTTATCATTTATGAACTTGTGAATGCCTTTTTATGAAACTTATGATGGATAAACTTAATCCTTGTGTTGCTGATTTATAATTAATTATTGGTGTGTTATTATTGGGTTATATGCTATGTACATTGCGAATTGTTAGATTAAAATGATTTTACGCAGGTTATAATTTTGAAAGTTCAATTGGAGAATTTTTAACGTTGCATGAAGATTGTCTTAAATAAATAAATAATCCATAATAAGAAAAATAAAGCTCGAACTACAATACATAAAATATACTAATAATATAGAAATTCATTACAATATCATACAATTATACATAAACCAAAATCCATATTCATATAATAGGAAATCTAAGAAATTGTTTTCCATACCCTCTACAACTCTTAATACATATATCAATACAAACATGATACACATAATAATCATTTTTCTCATTTTTACACTCATTTTCAAGAATACAAGCTTTAACACACACTTTTTCATCTTCAATCTCAATATTCATCACTAATTCTTCATGATGATTGTTTGTCAAAGAAGAAGAAGAAGTTAATAGAATTAAAATAAAAATCATAAAGAAAAAAGCAGTAAGGTTCTGCCTTATTTTCATATTTTTGCAGAAGTCCAAAAATTATATATAGAGAATTTTGGACTAATAATATTGATGATTATAACTTGTATGGTTTTGATGTGTATTTATACTTGACAATTTTGATTTGTCCAATAATTAAGCAAATGATTTTTCAAAGATTTTCAGTGATAAACATAAAAAATAATTAAGCACCAACACAGATCTCAAATCCCAAGAATAAACAACTCTCCAATTTATATGGTAATGTTTGAATTACGATAGTCAATTTTCTTACGATCCTTTAAATATTTTAAATTATTTAATTTTTATAAATTATTTCATATATTATGGAGTTTTTAAATATATAATTTTTTCTTATAAAAGTTAATAATTCTATCAAAATTTATGATTATAATTTAAAATTTTTATACACGTAAAGTAAGAAGAAAGGAGTATATATCATAACCAACATGAGTTGTGATGCACTGATGAGAATGTTTCATCGTTAATCAAAGGTCTCGGGTTTGAGCCCTGAGAATGGAAAAAATTTTGTTGGGAGCTCCACCCCCAAAATGGGCCCTGTAGTGCATGATCCAGATTTAATCGAGACTCCACGGACTCCGAACACCGAATGAGAAATAAAAAAATATATATATGTCATAGAAATTAGTAGATTGGATCATGCTTCTTGTCAAAGATGTAAACATTAAATGTAGCTGACACTTCATTCAATAGCTACAGCTAGAGGTGACTTAATTTGCACTTGTAATTTGTAGAAAAAATAATGAAAAAAAAAACAGAGCAAAAAATAATAATGAACATGCAATTGGATTTAATATATATTTGTGTTAGTAAATATATATTAAAAAAATAGTAATTATATTTTAGTTAGTTAAATCTAAATAGTTGATATATTCAAATCGGACCTATTGTAATCCATTCAAGTAATAACTTAAAGAAATAAAGATAAGTTGGATTAAGTATTTCAAAATCCAACTATTACGTTTGTGATATTTAAGTGGAGAAGAATAATTTATTTATTGAGTTTTTTCGTCGTTTTTATCTGTTCAGGAGAGAAGTAAGTTGTCTTTCTTTGATCCTCCTTACCGAGCAGGGAAGAGAATAAAAATGGACCACAGATCCTGACAGACACATCTTTTATCTTCTGGGAGAGTACTCCGAGTGTGATTTGTATGTTATGTATGGCTGTGCCTAAAGGCATATCAATTATTTTTTACCTTTTTTTTATATGTCACTCTGCCAGTAAGGAACGAAAGAATTAAATTTTTTGTGATGATGTTTTTGATTTTCTTTCTGCAGATTTTAAGCTTTTTAAGTACTTGGTTACATGTTAATTATATTAATTATTATTATTATTCTCTTCGATTCATCGTAATCTCACAAGAAACATATGAGAGGAAAAATAGGCTAAGAAAAAGAACGCAACACACAACAATAAAAACAAAATAAAAGATAAAAGATTCTACGTAAGTAACAAAATAGTATTATTATAATAGTAATTGTTTAAGACTACAAGCACTTATAAATATTCAATTATTATTTTTTTAAAAAAAATCATATTAAAAAAAATACGATAAATAATTTTAAGACGTAAGGAATAGTCACAAGTTGACTTGACAGTCAAGTTGATCTTATAATTTAATAAAATAAAATGTTGGATTGGATTTCTATTCAGCTTGAAAAGAGATCAACTGCGTGCATAATGACAACTCATTAATTAATTAAATTATCTTCATTAAAGACTCTGTAAATTATAAATATTTTATTCTAATTAAGTCTTCAATTTGTTGAATGTAATAAAATAAAAAGGACTAATAAATTATATAGGTCACATGAAGCATATTTATTGAGTGTGTTTTATGAAATATGAACAAATAGGTAATTAATACATAAAACTCAATTCACTGAGTACATTTTATGAACAAATAGGTCATTAAGACATAAAAGTCAATTCACTGAGTGTGTTTTATGAACAAATAATCCATTAACACATAAAACTCATTCATTGAGTGCATTTTATGAACAAATAGGTCATGAACACATAAAACTAACTCATTGAGTGCTTTTTATGAACATATAGGTCCTTAATACATAAAACACATTCATTGAGTGCGTTTTATGAATAAATTCATAATTAACTCATAAAACACATTCATTCAATGTGTTCTTTGAACAAATAAGTCATTAATACATAAAACTCATTCATTGAGTGCGTTATGAATAAATAGGTCATTAACACATAAAACTACCTCATTGAGTGTGATTTACGAATAAATAGGCCATTAACACATAAAACTAATTCATTGAGAGCCTTTTATGAATAAATAGATCATTAACACATAAAACTCATTCAAAGAGTGCGCTTTATGAACAAATAGGTCATTAACACATAAAACACAATTCATTGAGTGTGTTTTATGAACAAATAGGTCATTAACACATAAAACACAATGCATTGAGTGCGTTTTATGAACAAATAGGCCATTAACACATAAAACTCTTCATTGAGTGCCTTTTATGAACAAATAGGTCATTAACACATAAAACTCATTCATTAAGTGCGTTTTATGAACAAATAGGCTATTAACACATAAAACTCATTCATTGAGTGCCTTTTATGAACAAATAGGTCATTAAGATATAAAACTCATTCATTGAGTGTGTTTTATGAACAAATAGGACATTAACATATAAAACTAACGCATTGAATGCTTTTTATGAACATATTGGCTTTGAGGTATGATGGAATAAAGCAAAATGGCTCTTTAAACTGTCTGCGCTTCTTTCAATTGTGAAGTAGCAGTTAGTCAATACAACTTTCGACGCTCATCATGGGTCATCCGGAAACAGACGCGCTATGTTTTTAAACATAGGGGTCAGGCTGCATACATCCGACCCCCCTTTACCCCGCAATGGGCGGGAGTCTTTGAGGCATTGGGGTAATGTTGTTGTATAGGTCCTTAATACATAAAACTCATTCATTGATTGTGTTTTATAAACAAATAAGTCATTAACACATAAAACACATTTATTTAGTACGGCCTATAAATAAATAGACCATTAACACATAAATCACATTCACTGAGGGTGAGGGATTTGGCGAGTTCTGTTCTGGTTGGGCTTGGGTGGGTTATGTGGGTATACTATCTCCGTTTCATATTAAGTTAATTGTATAGAATTCTTGATGTTTCAAAATAAGTGGATTGTTCACTTTTCAAGGGATGCGTTGGAAATTTTTTTCAATTTTACCCTTCATTAATTAAGTTTCTAAGGTTGAGTTTTGTATGAGAAATAAATAATGCATTAAATGAGTATGTAGAGTTTGAAAAGGATAAAAATAAAAAAACATGATTAAATTTTGTCTTTATTTTTTTTTTGTTAATATGTGCGAAATGATCCAATAATTCATTTAATATGAAACGAAGGAAATATTAATTTAATCGGGGTGGATTTTTTTAGTTCAAATCGGGCAGTGAATTTTTTTTGGAAAAATATGGGTAGTTGCACAAGATTATAACACGTGTCCCTCCGTTAGTATGAAGAGCAACAATATGCTGATTTTGGGCGGTAGAGTAACCGAGGGCATTTACATACCATAATCGATAGTTTGGGGGTAAATCTGTCCTTTTCCCTTATATTTATTATGATACTTGCCTAGTGTCAAACGGGTCAATATTTAGTTTTAGAGTAACTTGTAAAATTAACAAATAAACTAATTAATAACCTTGATAATTTTTTAAATCCAAATCATGATATATGAATTCTTTTTAAATTAATATTCCATCGTTATAAAAGAGCGAGTCACGTTCTTTGAGATTCAAATTAAACGTCTCAATTTGAAAGAACAATAAATATTACAAGCAAGGGCAGAGCCATATTGACTTCATGTGATATATATAAAAAACTTATAGTGATCTTGCGTATTTTCATGAATCTCCTTATTAGAATTTCTTACCGCCATTAAATCTAAGATTATAACTACTATTACTTTTGTAAATAATTTCAAGGATAGCACTTACTCCCCCTGTTTAGTTTTACTTCTCACTATTTCACTTATCGAGGTCAAACTACATGAACTTTGATTAATATTTTAAGAGTATTTTTTCATTAGATTGATATAAGAAAAATTACAACTTATAGCATTTTTCGTACAGTTTTTAACACTCTAAAAGTATATACCAAAAATAACTATCAAAATATGGCGAAATAGTAACATAGTAAAAGTGAACAGATGGAGTACTTATTATCAAGTTCAACACATCCATACATATACATAAAATGTTTATCTGTAAGATTAGTTTTATTAACACCCTAAAAAATACATACCAAAAATAACTATCAAAATATGACACTTTATGAGTGTTTCTCTGCAAATTGATAAATTAAAGCAAGTGCATTACTAGTAACTTGTGAAGCAACAAAAACCCTAACCCTAATAGACTCCTTAATTTTTCCATCCATAGAAGGATTATTAAACATATCAAGACAAGTATTTTCATCAGTAAGTGCAGCACTAATCCATGTTTGAACATTACTAACATGCCAAGTAAATTCATCTCTTCTTGATGCTAATTTACCACTTTGCCCTAGCTCGGGGATAGATCGATTAAGCTGATAAACACTGTCATTCATGTTGAATGAACAATCTTTCGCGGCTTGTAATTCTCTTGGCTTCAATCCCCTCATTCTTGTGAGCTTTGAGATGTATGTTGAAGCAGTTTTAGCTTTCGATAGACTCACAGATAATGCAGCATGAGCAAGTCGTTGCTCGTTTAGTTGAATGGTGTTTGCGTAGGAAGAGAGAGATTGCACACATACTGTAGGGTATAAAGTTGTTTTGCATGCGCTTGTGATGAAATTCGTGGTGTTTGAATTAGCTTGAGACATGACAGACTCAGTAATGATCGCGAAAATACAATGGAAGGACAAGAAGATTAGTAAGAAGTTAAGAATAAGGTTGGACATATTTTTTTTGTAGTTGGAATTTTGAAATGAGTTTACTCAAGTGGAGTGTGCAAGATCCTATTTCTAGGGGAAGCTTTATATAGAGTTGATGAAAAGAGTTGGTAGCTAGGGTTTTATCACATAATACAAATTGACATTATATTATGAAGAATTAATTACTCCTACCATTTCAAAAAGAATAATCTAGTTTGACTAGGCACGAAATTTTAAAAATAAAGATTTTTTTTTTTAATTTTGTGATTTTAAATTAAAGTTATATCAAATTTATCAAAACATCCTTTAATCTTGTGGTCAACTTTAAGTATGTCATGTGGAAAGCTAAAATTAAAATAATACTACCAAAAATGAAAATAGGTGATTCTTTTTAAATAGACTAAAAAGAAAAGGATATTATTCTTTTTAAACAGAAGGAGTAACACATTTTCGTTAGTGCCTAGTGGAGAAGCCATAAATATCGATTTTTTTTTTTCAAAATTTCCCCTTCATTGAAATATCGTATTTGTGTAAATAGATCAAACTAGAAATTTAAGGTTAAATTTGAATGCATTTATTATAGGACTCATTCTCATGGTAGCATTTTTAATAGAATTTTCTTTTTGTTTCATTCTCATAAAGCTTAAATTAGAGATTGATAATTACGAATAGAAGAATCCAGAACCATCATGACCATTTAAGTTTGACATTTAAATTATTATTTCTTTTTGATTTTTGAGTTTTTATAATTTAATCCAACTAGAATATAACATTTTTATATTCAATTGTAGATGTGGAGGAAGCTTCACAATTTTTTTTTTTTCAAACTTATCAACAATTAACATTTAGATAGGCATGTAACAAAGTTTAAGGTAACGTAAATTCAATCTACCACAACGTGCTTTGTCTACTTTGAGAGTAGACAGAACCGACATTTTTAATATATTATTTGAGAAAATATTTTCGTTCGAACTATCAAGGATTATAATAAAATAATAAATATTCGATTGCATATTATGAAAAGTCTATTTTGGGGTCGAGCTTTGAAACTATATTTCTTACTTTATTCGCTTTTAAATCTTCCAAATTACTAATGAATTATAAACCATTATAACATTTAAATAAACATGTATTAGTAGATCTTGCTCTATTATTTCATATTTAATGATAATATAGACTATAATCAGAAAATAGTCTTAATCTAACGTATTTTTCTGTGTAAAAGGAACCAAAAACACTCATTTTAATAAATCAAAACGTTAAATATATTTAAATTAAAAGTCTACCAAATAAATAAAGGACAGAAAATGTTTAGTGTTCCTATTTTAATTAAGGTCTGTTCCTCGTGTTTTGAAATCCAACTGTGACACTAATCTTAAGAAACAGCTAATTGTTGATCAATTTCAAGTATTATAAACTTTATTTTTTTTACACTGGCTAATTAATCATAGAGACAGCTGGATAAAAACAGAGGAATCATAAAAGAACCGCAGGGATGACAATGAAGCGAGACGGGTACGAAGTGGATTTAGACTGTATGAGTTGAAGCAAGTTTAAAATTATATGGAGTGGGGTGGGTGCAGGGCGGGTCAAAGTACTTATTTTTAAATCTAATACGAGGCAAGGTGGATTGTGGGTTTAAAAAATTAAATAGGAATTTGAAGAAAATTAAATCTTTTTAATTAGTAAAAATTAAAGATATAGAGTTTTTATATTAAACATTGATTTTTAATTTTATTTTTTTCTAAAATTTAAAATAGACATGTCCAGTAAATTATTATTAGTTATTAAAATATTAATCAGAGATTTTTAATTAATGATTAAGAAACAATTGTTGAAATGTTAATTAAATATCTTTAATTACTGATTTTTTTTTAAAAAATGAACTTTTATTTTTCATATTAAATTCAATTAAAAAATAAATAAAATTTAAAAATTTAAGCAGAACGGTTAATTTATGCAGGATGAGTCTATGTAGGGCAGGATGAGTCGGATTGAAAATGAAAAAAAGACATTATGGGGGGCAGAGTGGGACAGGGTGGGGTGATTTAAAAAATTATGAATTGGACTCAAACCGTCCTGCACCCGCCCATTGCCACCCCATATAGAAGGGGGAACTTCATCGAATAAAAATTATCTAGAAGCTTCTAACCTCACTAATTTAGCTCATATCACTAACTAACTAACTGAATATAATGGTAAATGTAACAGTAACTCTCATTGTAATAGTGGAGTAAAAACTAATGCAATGTAACAATAAAAAATTTGTAACCAGTGTTTATAACTAATACTAACTAATACTTTTAACAATTTTCACGAATAAATATTGTATAAAATATAATTTTTATTGAAGTTTGAATATAAAATTTTCTTGTGTGAGTTTAAATTTAATTAATCGAATTTTAATGTGTATTTTTTTCTCTTTGCTTGCAAAAGAGAAAGGGGTGTTGACACCCAATTTTTACCCTCCACGGTGTCAAAATATTTTACGGGGACTTTATTTATATTTTTAACATTTTTAAACAATTTTCATTTAAAAAAAA
>JAABOM020000103.1:2254493-2274103 GCA_011800125.2 Solanum clarkiae
CTCTAGAAACGATCTACTATTCACGTTCTTCTTCCTTCTTTCTTCTTCTAATTTTACAGATTCATATTACCCAACATTGCTTCTTTATTAATCAAAGATTTCAGGTTTGAGCTCTCGGAATGGAAAACCTTGGTATGGAGTGTTTTCCCCCAATGGGACCCTACGCGGTATGAATCCAAATATAGTCGGGCTCCAACGTGAGTGCCGGATACTAAATGAAAAACTAAAAGAAAAGTCCTTCTCTTGTAATAATGAAACTATACTATATAAATTTGATATTAATTAAATTATTGAGTATCGAATATCAAATGATTATACTAAGAATAAATAGGTGAGAATTCTTTAATTCTAGATTATCCTTCCAAAAAAAAAAACATAAGGATAAAAGCAAGTAGAACAAGACATCTAGAAAGTTTATATGAAGACCATGGCAATTATTTTAATGTATTTTTTATATAGTTAATTTCATTTGGCCATGACTTTCCACATGTATGAACTAATGAACATTTCCCTATTATTGTAGATCAATTTTATTTGTTTTTGTTTTTTTATGAATCAGACCAACTTTAGTGGATCGTAACAATAAAATTATTTTACCATTTGTAATATTTCATCATGTATTTAAGTCATCTATAAAAAGTTTCGTCTTGATGACTTAGCATCATATGGGGATCAAATACTTGTCCACATTAAATCGTCTTCTTCTTTTTTTTTTTTGACTTTTTTCATTTCTTAAATTTTGTTTAATAAATAGGTAAATTAATTTCTTTTTTCTTCTATAGTGAATATGTAGAAGCAGTATTTTTTTATTTTTTATTTTTTAAAAAACATGACAAATCAGCAAAAAGGATTGTTTATTTTATTTATTTTTTTAAATGAAAAGTCTACTTGAGTTTTCATAAATAAAGTTGAACCCATCCATGTACTATTGGCCAAATGCATGTAGAAGACCGGAGACTTTGCATTAAAGTTAGAATTTGGTACCTATATATGATACTGCTTTGAAATTCAACTAATTTGGCATATCATAATATACACAAATATTATCAATACTCAAACTAATAAAATTATAACTAAACAATATGAATTTAAAACTAAGAATCACATATAAAACAAATCCCATAATTTTAATAAAATTATATAATGACTTTATTGAAGCAGACACATCGACAAATTTAAAGACGTATCTGCTTCAACTTATTCAAACAGTCTCTTATATACTCCCTCCGTTCAATTTTACTTGGCCCCTATTGACTTGACACAAGGATTAAGAAGTAGTAAATGATGGTGTAATTTTACTACTTTGAATATAATAAATACGATCTTTTGAAAAATGCAATAGGGAAATGATTATAATTAATGATAAAAATAAATTAGAAACTAACTGTAAAATTGTCTATTGATTTTGGACAAGTATTGTTGGATATCCCAAAATAGTATAGAGGCCAAGTAAAGTTGGACGGAGGGAATAATAAGAAAAAATGGAAAGTATATAATATTCTTACATATAACGTGTATGTAAGTAATTGGACAATTATTTTGACAAGTAAAAGAAATCCAAACCAACCACTCCTATATAAGTATTGAAATAAACATTTCCATCATAAGAACGCAAGAACAACAATAAGAAGAAAACAAGTTATTATAGTTAAGAAAAAAAAATCAAGGATGTTTTCTTCAAAAATGTTTTTGCTAATTTCGATGGCATTGACGGCCGCGATAATTGGGTCTGATGCCCAAACGCCGCCGTCGTGTGCCTCAAAATTAGTGCCATGTGCACCTTACCTTAACTCTTCAAGCCCCCCGGCGGAGTGTTGCGATCCTTTGAGAGAAGCAATAACAAATGATTTAGATTGTTTGTGTAAATTGTACGAGAATCCAACGTTGTTGCCTTCATTGGGTATTAATATTACTCAAGCACTTGCACTTCCTAAGGCTTGTAATATTGATGGTGATATTAGTGCTTGTGGTAAAGGTATGCAGTATTTGCTTTTCACTTTTAACTAAATCAAAATTTTAAGTTTGAATCTTGAAAATAGAGAAATATTGTATGTGATAAGATATGAATCTGAATTAATTGATTGGCTGGTTGGTTAGTAGTGTGGCTTCTTGTTGATCTAGTGGCATATATGACCCTTTGCTCCTCGATAAAACTTAGATGATTCATCTTCTGGTATCATAACTGTTTTCTAATAGGATTGTCTGTGAATTTGATCAGTTACTCTTTGTTAAAACTTCAGTAAAGATTTTATATTTGAATTTTGGAATGATAAAAAAATATCTTAGTTTTTATAAAGGTAGAATTTTCATTTTAACTCGATTGATATTTCAGATTTTTTAAAATCGATGTCCACTTGCCGCCCTAGTGGTGTGGCGGGATGGAGAGTGTATATATTCAAGTGAGAAATGAATTTGAATTAGTCACTTTAGTAATATTTCAATTTTTAGATGATTATATAAAAAAAGTGGCCTCTCATCCTAGTGATTCTTCAATCTCATGAATCAATGGTCACTCATCTGCGCCTCTGAGGGTTGTGTCGAGATCAATAGTGTTTTTATATATGTTTGAAATATATATAAATTCAAAATTTAATGCTCCCAATTATTTTTTTTAGTCAAATCAAAAATGTCTAATTAAAAATTATTAAAGAATTATATTCATCCTATCATGATCATTGTACCTTTTTATTAATGTTTTGATTATTATTATTTTTGTTTATAGGTGGTGCTCCTGGTCCAAGTTCTCAAGGCTTGCCTCCCCCAGGTAACTGAAAATTAATTTTTAAAATTTTCTTTTTGTTACCAATAACAAATATTATTAATTATTAATTAATTATCCCAAATAAGACTTATATATACCAAACTTTATTTCTTATTTATTTATTGATAAAATGAAACATTGCCCCTTGATAATGAAGTTGTTATAATTGTCCAAGTCAATGCTTCAAAATTGGACTATTAATTTGGTCTTTGTTTCAATTAAATATAATTTTGGGGCCCAAATATTGAAAATGACATAATAGCTTTATTCAATTACTTGTTCAATTTTTCAATAATGTTTTACTAATAATAGTCAGTCATGATAAAATGATATATGTGCGTGCGAAAGATGCATATTTGTAATTTTTAAATTTAATATAAATATTGAAAATGACATAATAGCTTTATTCAATTACTTGTTCAACTTTTCAATAATATTTTACCAATAATAGTCAGTCATGATAAAAAGATATATGTGCGTGCGAAAGATGCATATTTTGCAATTTTTAAATTTAATATAAATATTAAATATCGATAAATTATTGTTATATAAATTTATGTGTTTATTCTGTTTTGAATATGTGACGATAAAAATAATTTTTGTCATTTAGATTTTGTTTCAATCAAGCATCGTCTTATAAGCTTTTTGTTTATGTATCTACATCAAAAGAGCTTTCACAAATATATATTTAAGTGTTTATTGCGAGATCTTTCTAATAATTTTTTTTGATAAAATAATTTACAGCCACACCAGGAGGAAATGACAACAATGGAGTAAACAAATTTACATGGAGTGGAATGTCAATTTTACTTGTACTTTGTGCATCTTTGATGCTTGCTTAAAAGGCACTTGTTTGTGTTCAAATGTTGGAATTTTTACATGTGTTTGTTGTTTGTTTCACTCATCATTTTTATATTTTTGTTTAGTGTTACGTTCTTGATGTATGGATTTGGTTTATTATACCATTTAATGTACTTAATTATTATTATTAGTTAAATACTTAATTATTATTTATGTTCTACATTTTGACAAACTAAACTTGTTTCAAAGTGTTTGACATTTTGTTTGAAAATAAGAAGCAATTCACAATTATTGCTTCAATAAATGATTGTATTAGTTGAGGAGATGCTTAATTAATAGTGATATCTCTAAAAGTAACTCTAATAACCAAAAGAGGTAATCCGCATTAGATAAGTAGAGTATGATGAGCTCGATTCAGAAGATAAATTTTTACTTTTTTTAATAAGAGATTTCGAATTCGATGCCACCAACATAAAAGTTACAAGGTCAAATTATCGAGCTAATCCGAAAAAATGAATTGAAACAAAATTTATATATGAAAATCTATGAAAAACTGAACAAATAATGAATACAAATTTACAATCTTACAAATCAACTTGATTAAATTCAAATTTTGAATTTACCTTTGCCTCAAAGCTTTCCTTTTTCACACTTATAAACTTTTACAACTGCCTATATATAATTATCTAATTTTAATATATTCTCTCTTTTTAATTTTTGTATTAAGGAGAGTGACCGATCATATGCACTTCGACAGGTTTGGGTAAAGCTTTAGTAATATAAAGATTTTAATCATTTAATATATAAAAAGATTTTTAGTATTTTTTTTATTTAAAAAAGAATGATTTTTTTTCAATTTATTTAAAAAAGAATGACTTCTTTTTAATTTTAACTTTTTATATGACATGTTTAAGGCTACAAGATTAGATACATTTTTTACATTTGACAATAACTTTAATATAGAACCATAAATTAAAAATTCCTTCAAAAGTCATGAGCTAGTTAATTTCAAATACATGATAACATATATTAGGAGAGTTAATTGCTAAGAAGTCCTAAAATATATGGTAAAAGAAAAATATATTTTAAAAATAATTAAAAAAATATATGGTAAGAATTCTAAGATATTGCAATCGACCTTAATGATAGTTTTAGTACGTGCATACTTTTAAAGGTGAAGGGCAATACTTATGATCGTGCAGATAACTAACATTTTAAAAATCATATATTTAACACATATCTGCACTGATTATTTAACATCTACTAATAGACATTTTAGGACAAGTATTTAGGGTATAATATATTATTTTTCTCCCTTTGACTTTTCATTTTGCTTCTAATTATGATATAAATTATGTGGTTTAATTATATTTTTAGGTATACCGATTTAGTGGTAAAACTATTATATTAGCCTTTTGGTGGATGACTTCTAGTTCATTTTATTACAACTTTCAAGTTATCATCTTTTGCTTCAATATTATGTAATTTTAAATTATTATAAGTACTTGCATTATTATTATGCTTATATATAGATAATTCATTTTTTCTCTATCTTATTGTTTAGAGTATGTTTTCGTATATCAATATTTTATATAAACATAAATTTGAGGTTTTGATATTAATAGTGAAATTTTGTTTCATATACATTTTTATCTAAAAAAATTTGCGTTATTTCTTTTAAAATTTTTATAGTTAATGATATAATGGACACTTAATAATTTATTTTATATTTATTACTAATTTACATGATATGCACGTTCAAAACACATACATTTAACTAATTATTTTTAATAAAAGTGTCAAGTTAAAAAAAAAAAAGAACTGAAGAAGTATTAAGAGGTATATTAATCCAACAATACTTTTAATTAATTTTATCTCAGTAGTACTATTTATTAGAAGTTTCTAGAACATCCCTCCACAGTCCGATAGAGTAAATCTTAGTATAAATAACTGAATCAGCAGTCAATATCAAAGTTCTTCCATTTCTACATTTCAATCTTCAAATTTTCATTAGGGCAAAACGAAAGAGAAAGCTATGGACGCTTCGAAGTTGAACAAACTGAAGGATTTTGTGGAACAGTGCCAATCCGATCCTTCAATCCTCTCACATCCTTCGCTTTCCTTCTTCCGCAGCTACATTGAAAGGTACATCAATCAATTCATAGTATGGGAGTTAGAATTTTGAGTTTATGAGTTTGAAGCTAGAATGTTTGAGAGTATAGATTCTGAATTCTAGGCAGATTACTGAAATTTTAAATTTGTGATACAACGTTCAAGTCCTTCAGTATCAAGGAAGCTAAAATTTTGTGTTTATAGGTTCTGAATTCCAGTCAAATTACTGGATTTTAAAATTTGAGATACGGTGTGCAAGTCAAATCTACCACATTGAATTCAGTATCGAGGAAGCTAGAATTTTGATTAGAGGTTCTGGATTCTAGCAAACGCAAATTACTGGATTTTTTCAGATACAGCTTTCAAGTCAAATCTACCACATTTAGTTCGGTATCAAGGAAGCTAGAATTTTGAGTTTATAGGTTCTGGATTTTAGAAAATGCAAATTACTGGATGTTTAAATTTCATATACAACTTTCAAGTCAAATCTACCACATTTAATTCAGTATCGAGGAGGCTAGAATTTTGATTTTATAGGTTCTGGATTCTAGAGAACACAAATTACTGGATGTTTAGATTTCAGATACAACTTTCAAGTCAAATCTATCACATTTAATTCAGTATCAAGAAACCTCAAATTTCGAGTTTATAGGTTCTATATTCTAGAAAAAGCAAATGACTGGGTTTTTAAATTTCAGATACAACTTTCAAGTCAAATCTACCACATTTAGTTCAGTATTGAGGAAGCTAGAATTTTGAGTTTATAGGTTTTGGATTCTAGAAAATGCAAATTAATGGATTTTCGATAATTTATTTATCCATATTAAGTGGATTTTAAATTGGAGATATGATGTTTGAGTCAAATCTACCACATTTAATTCAGTACAGTGCGGAGTTAGGATTTCGAGTTTGTGTGTTTGAAGTTAGAATTTTGAGTTTATAGGTGTTGAATTCTAGAAAATGCAAATTACTGAAGTTTTGATTGAGTGGCTTTTTAGATTTCGGATACAATGTTTGGTTCAAACGGTAACATTTAATTCAGTATCTAAGGAAGCTAGAATTTTGAGTTAATGGGTTATGGATTCTAGGATATACAAATTAATGAATTTTTGATTATATATTTATACATATTAAGTGGAATTCAATTTTGAGATACAGCGTTTGAGTCAAATGTACCATGTTTAATTCAGCATAGCGCGAGATTTTGAGTTGATGAGTTTGAAGTTAGATTTTGAGATTTCTGAAATCTAGAAAAAGCAAATTCAATGGATTTTTGATAAAATGGATTCTTGAATTTCAGATACAATGTTTAATTCAACCTAACACATTTAATTCAGTATCGGGGGAAGTTAGAATTTTGAGTTTATGGGTTATGTAGTTAGGATGGTAGATTCTTGAGTTTAAAGGTTCTGGATTCTAGCAAATGCAAATCATTGCATTTTGATTATTTTTATATACATATAAATAGGATTGTAGAGTGGGTTAGAGTATCACATTAGTTGGTGAATAGACAAGTGGTTTGCTCATATGGACTTGAGCTATCCTCCTCTAATGATCTAACTCGTTGCTTAAGTTAGGCTCAAGTGCCACAGTCCATTCTCATTTGAGCTCCCGGCCTGTGCGCCAGTTAGATCTGGGCGTGACGGGGCGCCAGTTGGGAAATAAACTGGTGGGTTTGCTCATGTGGATTTGAGCAATCCTTCCCTCATTAGCTAGCTTTTGGGATTGAGTTAGGCCAAGTGCCATACCTTTACACATATTAAGCGGGTTTTAGATATCAGATACATCGTTTGGGTCAAATCTACCACATTAAAATTCAGTATTAGGGGAGTTCGAATTTCGAGTTTATGGAATCTGGAGCTTATAGGTTCTAGATTCTAGAAAATGCAAATGACTTGAATTTTGAAAATTTTGTTATACATATTAAGTGGGTTTTTAAATACAGATACAAAGTTTGAATTAAATCTGCAGGTTCTGCCGAGCTTGTATGCGAAGATCTAACCCTGGGCCCTAATATTGAACTTCTCCATGATACAATTTTCATGCCTTGAACTGCAACTCTCATCAGAGGTGGATTCTAGATTTAAATTCTATGAGGCCAACCTTTTAAGTTATATTTTTGAAGTTAGTGCAATTTTCAGTAAATTCTTACCCATAAATTTATGCTCAACTCGAAACTTATGGGTTCGATTGGATCCGTACCTATAATAGTATAACCTCCCATGACCCTAATATTTGTACGAAGTTCAAATGGCTTTCCATAAGCAAATTAGATATATGAGTGTATTACTGGCTTAGTTTGGATTTATCTGGTGTTTGCTGAGTGATTACTGTTTGATTATGTGGCAGCATTGGTGGTAAGCTTCCTTCCTCAGCTGGAGAAGACAAAGCGGTATTTACCCTAATTCAGTAAATGTTCTGGCATTATATATTCTGTTCTTTTTGGTACTTGCACAATGTTTTGCACAGGTTCTCAACTTTTGGCCAAACTCATAGCTCCTTTTAGTTAATGAGTTCGTAATTAAATGTTCATACATAGTTAATGGATTTCCTAGTACAAACATAGGCTCTAAGCAAAATCTATTGGGTTCGTAATTAAATATTTATACATATTTAATGGATTTCCTAGTACAAACATAGTGTCTAAACAATATCTATAGGTTTTGCCTGAACACATACCTAATATTGCAACTCCACCTCTAAATTTCAGTGGTATGATGTACCCACTTTCCCATATCTCCTCATAAGAAACAAGAGTTGTTATGGACTGTGAGAATGAAGCTATTTTGAGGAAAATGACCAAGTGAAGTTGAAAATAAATCTTGTTCATGTTTAAATAAGGGAGAAAAGACTTCCAAGTTCAACTCATGAAATAGCTATAGTACAAGATCACAAGCTCTAAGTCATCTAGGTGGGGATACTAACTGTTCGAAAAGATACCTATACTCATTACTTTGTCAAACAATTATTCTTTTCTCCTAAGCTTTGCATAGCCAGTCTAGACTCCAGAAGTTCTTATAGGTTGACGACCAGTATAATAATAGTTATACAATCATGAATACGTAAATATCAAAACAGAATTAATACAAAAGATTGGTACAACTGGCTTCAACTAGTCAGGAAGAGAAACACAATAAATAGAGTTATTGGTTTTTCTTGTACTCCTCTGGCATCCATCCTTTTTGATTCCCTTGGGATATTAATTAATTTTGGGATCAATGGTATAAAATAAAATGTTGTGCGAGCAAAGAAAATAAATGTTTCTCTTAAGGATTCTGAAATGATATGAAATATTATGCTCTTTGTAGAAGTCTCATGTGGTGGATGAGAGCGACGAGGAAATGGATGACCTCGAGAATGAGGATCACAAAAAAGGGCCTGTTGAAGAAGAAGAGGAGCCTGAGATAATTGAATCTGATATTGAACTTGATGAGAGTGACATTGTGGACCCTGACAATGATGAGCCACAACAGGTCTGGTTAACCGACATTGCCCTCATATTGATTTTTACTATAGTTCATGTTTACTATTTACCAGTTAAATGAACTTTTCAAGTTTTATCTTCTAGATGGGAGACTCTTCTGCAGAGGTTACGGAGGAAAGCCGTGATGCTTCTCAAGAGGCCAAATCTCAGGCCATGGAAGCAATTTCTGAAGGTGATTGTGATTGAATTATAAATCTGCATACTTCTCTCAGTTGTGTATGAATCAGTAGGCATAGCATCACTCACTATTTATGGCTTTTCTTGATAGGTAAGCTAGAAGAAGCAAGTGAACTTCTGACAAAGGCGATTGTCCTCAACCCTACATCAGCCATTATGTATGCGACCAGAGGTACAGTTGGTCATATGCTTCATTAGTTGGATATAACTTTGCTGGTTTCGTGTGATTTGGTTATTCCTTCGCACCCAATGACATATAATTGGAAGCTCTTGTCTTTAACAGCCAATGTATACATCAAAATGAAGAAGCCAAATGCAGCCATACGAGATGCAAATGCAGCCTTAGAGGTTGATCTTGTTATTTGATTTGCTTGCCACTCATCTTATCCTGGTCTTAATTTACCTCATTGATTGTTTTTTTACTACTCATAAAGCCTATACGTGAGAGTATCCAGAAGAGCTCAGCATGACTTGTGCCACTGGGTTCAGTACTTCCGATGTAGAGTATAAATTTGTTTGTAGAAATTCATTTAAATTGCAACAAGTAGTAGTAATCCATAAATTTTAGATACAGCAGGTTTAGTGCTAAGAACCTTAAAGGTTGAACCCACCGAGTTAAATCATGGATCACCCTTGGGATGAGACTTGAACCGCAGGCCTCTACCCACCTTGATATCATGTTGAATCATCTGAGAATTTCATCCAAAAGTTTAAGCTGGTAGAGCGAGAAGCTTTTATTTATTTAATCATGTCTTTCAGCATACTTGTCATATGCTTTTCATACTCGGGGAACAGATGGAACATTACATGCATAAAATTTGGTGAACTTTGTGCATGATATCTTACTAATGCATTGTTACTCATTTGTGCTATGTACATTCCATGATTGGACCATGCCTGCCGTCCCAAAATCTTTGTCCCATTTTCCTGTTGTGGATGACCTGAAACAGTGTCCTCTTTGTGATGATAGAATTCCTCTTGAATTTCTTTCACTTGCAAAATATATTTGTCACACCAGGTATAAAGTAGTGTCTGTTTCATTTGCATAATCAAGGGGGGTCAACAATTTGCAACAGGGGAAAAATAATCCCCATTTTCTGGCGTCCTGCATGTGAAATTTCTTTTTCCTGAAGCCCGCATATTTCTGGAAATAATAAGAATTGGATTCAATTGTTACCATTTAAGATGCTTCCATATAGAAATTGTTATAAGACGTACTTTGTTGTTTGATATTTCATAAATTTGATTTTCATGCAGATCAATCCAGATTCAGCTAAAGGATATAAATCACGTGGCATTGCACGAGCCATGCTTGGACTATGGGGTGATGCTGCCAAGGATCTTCACGTGGCCTCCAAGCTAGACTTTGATCAGGAAATAAGTGCTGTGCTTAAGAAGGTGGCTTTCTGTGATATCATATCATATAATATGGTGTCTTACTACATGAATGCTAATATTGCTAAGCTCTTTGTTCTTTAGTTGTGGTGTATATCATGCTAATTCTAGATGTCTGTGTTGCAGGTTGAGCCTAATGCACGTAAAATTGAAGATCACCACAAGAAGTATGATAGGCTGCGTAAAGAACGAAAAGATAGAAAGGTTGAGCGTGAGAGACAACGAAGAAAGGCTGAAGCTCAGGTGAAACCTCAGTAACTTGTTTTCTTTAAAGTTACTTATTATTAGCTTTTCTGACCACTTCTGTGATTGATATCTCAGGCTGCCTATGAGAAGGCCAAGAAGGAAGAAGAATCATCATCAAGGAGAGCTGGTGGCATGCCCGGCGGTTTCCCTGGTGGCATGCCCGGTGGCTTTGGTGGCATGCCTGGGGGCTTCGGTGGTGGGATGCCCGGGAGCTCTCCTGGAGGCATGCCCGGGGGAATGCCTGGAGGGATGCCTAATATTGACTTCAGCAAAATACTGGGTGTAAGTAGCTGTACTTCTGTGTATTCACTATGATGTGTATACAGTTATTTATGATGAATAAATTGTTATCAAAATGCAATCGGAGTTCTTTTACTTGAGCAGGACCTTGAATTAATGGCAGCACTCCAGGATCCTGAAGTCATGGCTGCCCTACAAGATGGTAATTACCTTTAATCATAATCCGCTGTTTTTTAATTTTATTATGTGGAATCCTTATTAATGCTATTAAATGGTTCTCGTAATGTGCATGCCAAAACCTTAAACAAAACTTATTTTGGACTTGAGGGAGTAGCTTTTTGTACAGGATCTATAAATTCATCAAATCATCCTTTTAACTTAAATTACCCCTTATGTCTCCTCAAATTATCCTTTATCTCTCCACATACAATCCAGATGATCTGTTGGAGCAAGGGTAAATTAAGAAAAAATTAATTAATCGCTTGGTTTCCTAAATTGGCTTATTTTTTACTAAATTGGCACGGCGATTACAATGCTTTCTTGGAGCGGAGGGAGTATTTAATTTAAAAAGTAGATTCTCAAACGCATTACGAGAGTTAATTACATAGACAAGAAAAAGAACTATGGGCAGAAGCACAGTGTACAGTTTGTTGTTGCATACCTGATGCTTCACTATAATGTATGCTGTTTGCTGTTATCCTCCAGACGCTTCTACTATAGTTTATCTTGTGCCTGTGCTCATTGTTGAGGTGTTTGAAAGAGGAAATAGGTAAGCTCTTGTTATAAGCAAAATTAGTTATCATCTTGGAAGGGAACAAAGATAGTTGACATAGTGTACTGTGGAAATTCTGACGTTGTTGGCTGGATAGGTGGTGTCTAAGCACAAGGGCGGATGTAGAAGTCCAAATGCGAGTTTGGCTGAAACCAGTAGCTTTTGCTCAAACATCATATTTGTATTAAGAAGTTCATAAATATGCCCACACAAGTTAAATTTTGAACTCAATTATTAGCACTTGAACTCATCGTTCTAAAATCCAAAACCCATAATGTTGAATAATCCCCACTCCGCCTCCATATATATGCATATTATTACTTATGAATGGAATATAGCAATTCCATAGTTTGCTAGTGCTGCCTCATAGGACAAAACCACACCCAGTGTAATTCCCTAAGTGGGTTTTGGAGAGGGGAGAGTGTACGCAAACCTTACTGCGACCTTGGGACAGTGCTGCTGTATATATTTAATAATGTATATCACTTACTGTTGGAGCTTAAGATACTTAATTCATTGCTTTTGATTGTTCGTGGCTGTCTGTTTTGCAGTGATGAAGAATCCGGCCAATCTGGCCAAGTATCAAGCAAATCCCAAAGTTGCTCCTATTATTGCAAAGATGATGAGCACATCTGGTGGATCAAAGTGAGAGTTTTCTGGACCCGACGATGTGATTTGGTTGTAGACATCTATGATCAAGCATAGGTGCATCAAGTCACGCCCCAGATCCGTGTATGTCCAAGTACGTATTCAAACATCATGCATATGTTGATCGATTTGAGTTGATTCTACTCAAATTGATTACTTCGTATAGCCAACTAGCTTATATGCTTTAATAGGAACTATGCAATGTAAAAACTTTTCGGATGGTTTAGATATGTTCTCTTTCCGTGTTGTTGAATAGTTTTTGTTAGAATCAATTGTTCCCTAGCTTCCATGGGATAAAATATTCTACAGTTGCAGCAAACAATGAGAAATTCTGTTTGTTAAACTGTTCACTTCCTACTATTTATGGCTATCTGAGGCGCATAGACTTTTTTCAAAATTACTAAGGACACCCAAAGTCATCTCATAGAATTCTCTGTGTTTAATTTATTTTTAAACATCAGAGGGTAAGCGGAGGGATTACAAGGCGGGGAACTGAACCTGTGCTATTAAGATAGAAGTTTAAATAGTCAAATGAACAATAATTGACAAAATACATATGAAGCATAGTTTATTTTTAGCATTGAAAGGAACGACCCAATTCATTAGATTTTGAAGATTTTGGTAGGGAAGGCAAGTATATGTTTTCAACTGAATTTGGATGGGTTAAAATGTATCGTATTAATAAATAGATAGATCATTTGTACATTCAAAGGTTACTAAAATTGAGATGAATGAGACAGGATAGATTAAACTATGATTACTTGAATTGAGACGAATTGGAGAAATAGACTACACTCTTCGAACTCTATTTGTACAATTAAGAGAGAATTAATTGTATGTTTTCAATTTTCCCTTTAACATTAATTATTTTGAAATTAAGAGGCATATATATAAATAAAAATTTAATTGTTGAAAAATATATTAGTAAAAAAATACTTCTACTAAATTTTTTCTTAAGGATTTATGCGTAACTTTATCAGACAAGTAAATGGAGACCGATGGAGTATTTTTTACAAAGTAAATAACAATCCTAAATACAACTACTTATGTACTTTCCACATAAATAATCCTAAATACAACTATTTATGTACTTTTCATTCATATAAATAAGCAAAAAATAAGAATCTGGGCCGGGTACCGACCCGGATAGTAAAAGAGAAGAGACACCATTGCCTCAATTTTCACGAGAAACCCAAATAGATGAAGCACGTGAGCATCACGTGAAAAGGCAAAGAAGCGACCTTCTCGATAACTCGCCCTAAAAATCGGCCGGGCGAGTAAAAGCAAATTCATCGCCGTGGTCTTTCATTTCCTCGGATCGCCATCGCGATTTTTCTCCGACCACCGTCGAAGCACCGTCAACAACCACAGTAATCACTAGGTAAATGTTTTCTCCGGTGGATATATTAGAAAGTATCTCATTTTTTTTCGAATTTTGTATAAGGTTGTGAAATTTTTAGTTAATTCATTCAAAAAAAAATTCTTCGACTTAGAACTTATGAGCTAAACTGAAGCTTTTGATAGTGTTTATTATTCTTTCTGTGTAATTCTAGTATTATGATATATTTGACTCGATTATACGAAGTTTAAGATACTATTTTGATTTGTATATTATATTTTACTGTGAGCTGATGAAAAACATTAAAGTTGTAGTTGAAAAATTAGTTTGACTGAGAAACTATGACATTGAAGTTTTAAAATCTAAGATGAATTTAACGTGTTGTTTTGATTACACTTCTTTTTAGCCAGGATTTATCGGAAACAGTCGGTCTAAACCCACAAAGGTAGACGTAACATTTGCATTCAACCTACTGCGTAGCTGCTTGCGAAATTACACTAAATATATTGTTGTTGGTTACCGAAATGTCATACATTCTTAGCAATTCCATACTTTAAGCATACATGTAAACAATGAGAAAATTTCGTTCTTGCATACCGGATTACATCAGAGGCGGATGCAGCCTTGTGACCCAAGGTTCATCTGGACATAGTACTTCCGTTACGAAGCAAAATTTTTGTGTAAGATACAGTAAAACTGAAAAGAACAGTATACATGAACTCATAATTTTAGAAATACACTGCATTGCATGTGTAGTAACAAGTTTTCGTTTGTGCTGGTTTGATATGGTGTAGAGATCTATAGTTTACCACTCATATATAATATTGTTATTGGTGCAGGGACAAAAAATTCTGTCTTGCTTAGTGTATAGTTATGGTCAGAGGAAGAGATGCATGTTGGGAACATTGTGTCCTTGTTGATGCTACTCGACAGAAGGTAAGATGTAACTATTGTCGACGGGAGTTCAGCGGAGGCGTTTACCGAATGAAGTTTCATTTGGCTCAAATAAAAAATAAAGACGTAGTACCATGTGGTGAAGTCCCCAACGAGGTAAGGGACCACATTAGAACCATTTTAAACTCTCCAAAGAAACAGAAAAATCCTAAGAAAGCAAAACCGGATCAGGCCGCCAATGGTCAGGAAAGTAGTAGCTCTTCCGCTAGCAGTAGAATCCGTCCTCCTCATGATGGATTTAGTGGACAGAATGGTAACCCTTGTCCACCGGCTACTATGTTTGCATGTCGTTCTTCTAGTTCACAGACAGCAGTTGACGAAGTTCAAAAGCAAAAACAGGATCATGCTGATAAGAAGATTGCTGAGTTTTTCTACCACAATGGGATTCCTTTTTCAGCCGCAAAGTCCTTGTACTATCAGGAAATGGTTGATGCCATTCTTGAGTGTGAAGCGGGGTATAAAGCTCCATGTACTGAAAAATTGGGCACTAACCTCTTGGAGAAAGTCAAAGTCAATATCAACGATGGTTTCAAGAGATTAAGGGATGAATGGAAAGAAACAGGCTGCTCAATTTTGTGTGATTCGTGGTCTGACGGAAGAGACAAATGTCTTGTGGTAATTTCTGTGACATGTGCTAAAGGGACAATGTTCCTTAGGTCCGTAGACGTATCTGGTCATGCAAATGATCCTTGTTGTCTCTGCAACTTGCTTGACTCTGTTATTCTTGAAATCGGTGTTGAAAATGTTGTCCAAGTAATCACAGAGAGTTCTGATCATTACATATATACCGGAAGGCTTATCATGCAAATGTACCCTTCGGTATTCTGGTCTCCATGTGCTTCAGATTGTATCAATAAAATGTTAGAGGATTTCAGCAAGCATGACTGGGTGAATGCTGTCCTTAAAGAGGCAAATATGATCACAAAATACATATACAGTAATAATTGGATTCTAGATATGATGAGAAAATTTTCCGGTGGAGAGGAATTCGTCCTCGTTCGACCAAGAACTACAAAGTTTGTGGCAATTTTTCTCTCTTTAAGGGCTCTTGTAATTCAGGAGGATAATTTGAAACACATGTTCTCTCATGAGGAGTGGTTGTCATCCACATATAGTAGGCACCCCGAAGCCCAAGCCATAAAGTCATTGTTGTGCCTTGAAAGATTCTGGAGATCCGTACGTGAAGCTGTTGCAGTTTCTGAACCACTACTTAAACTGTTGAGGATTGTCGATGGAGACATGCCTGCTATGGCCTATATGTACGAGGGGGTGGAAAGAGCAAAGATCTCCATCAAAGCATTCTATAAGGACGTTGATGAAAAATTTATGCCGATTTGGGATATAATTGATAGGAGATGGAGCATGCGTCCTCAAACTCCATTACACGCTGCAGCAGCGTTCCTTAACCCCTCCATTTTCTACAACTCGAGCTTTAAGATTGATGCAAGGATCAGGAATGGCTTTCAAGAAGTCATGACAAGTATGGCTTCTGAGGATAAAGATAAAGTAGAGATTACTAAAGAATATCCAATATACTTAAATGCGCAAGGTGCTCTAGGGACTGAATTTGCAATAAAGGGAAGGACACTGAATGCCCCAGGTACGATTAATTCTTCAAATTGCTGGAAGTGCACTTGCATATTGTTGGCATGTTAGAAGGTGGTTCTTAGGTTTAATTTATAGCTACATCATAGACTATGAACAGTATGTACATAAACATCTAGTTTATACTGTATCAGGTGTATGCAACTTTACAGCACATGTTTCGTCTGAACTAAGAATTTTCGACGTAGGTAAAAGTTTATGCTTAAAAATTTACTGAAATTGCAATAATTAGTAGGTCCAAACTCAATTTTAAAAATACAATAGGTTCAATGCTAAGAACCTCAAAAGTTAAATCTATAGACTGGGATGAATCTAGGAGAGTTCACTTGAACCCCCTCAGCAAAAGGTTACGTTGTATATATAAGGTAAATTTTTTGTATTCATGTACATATATTAATATTGAACCTCCTAAACAAGAAACAAAGTGTAACTTCTGTTATTTCTTTTCCCCCGGACTGAAAATCTTGAATCTGCCATCGCCGATAGAGTTTAAACCTTAAATATGCCTCCGATACTGTTATTCCCAGAAGTCAAATAATCCATCTATGAACTCCGGCATAATCTTTATGGAGAAGTTGATATTTTGATTGAATCATCAACATGTAGGAAACAAGATTTCTAGTTGATTTCATATATTCTCCCTTGAATCATATTTTTCTGTTGTGTAGTTTCAGTTTTGTTACCATTTGCTATTTTTGTTATTATTTATTGTTTTTGTACTTCCGTTACTTCTTTTTTGGGACTGCTTTGGACTGCTTTATCTTGACCGATGTTCTATCGAAGACAACCTCTCTACCTCTGGGTTAGGGGTTAGGTCTGCGTTCACTTTGCCTTCACCAGATCCCATTTGTTGGACTACATAGGGTATGTTATTGTTGTTCAAATCGTCATAGCATTTAAAATCTGCCTTATGTGTCCTCAGCTGATTGGTGGACGGGTTATGGTTACGAAATTCCAACTCTACAAAGAGCTGCTATACGGATTTTGAGTCAACCTTGCAGTCTTCACTGTTGTAGATGGAACTGGAGCACTTTTGATTGTGTTTATGACAAAAAATGGGAAGGGTTGGAGCTTGAGAAATTCTGTGATCTCCTTTATGTGCGCTGCAATCTCTGGTTACGGGCAACTATAAGAAGTAAAGATGGCAAACGTAAGCCAATCAATTTTGATGAAATAGATGTCGATGCTGAGTGGCCTACTGAAACTGAAGTTCCGCCATGGGCGCACTTGGATGATTCATGGTTGCACACTTCACTCCTTGAAGGCAAAGGTATTCCTTCAAAGGTATTCCTTCATTCAGCGAATTTATCTATAAATAGAAATACTACTATCAGTTTGTCTACTTTTTTCAAAAAAATGAGTAGCCTTTGGTTATGTTATGCATTGGAATGATTTTTTGAAAAATATTTGATAGACTAACAAGTTTAATACTCTCAAAATATTTGAAAAATAAGTTAAACAACAACAACAACATACCCAGTGAAATCCCACAAGTGGGGTTTGGGGAGGGTAAAATGTACGTAGATCTTATCACTTCCTCATAGAGATAGAGAGGTTGTTTCTCGAAGACCCTCGTCTCATCATATCAAGCCCCATCAGTAGAAGATACTAGATATGAAAAAAAGGAAAAAGAAAGGAAAAGAAGAACGACTAAAGTGGAAAGCAAATGATGATGATAGTAGCGGACAATGGCAACATAAGATATAACGACACGACTATCCTACTAACCTACTATAAGACAAGGCCGAATATCATCCTACCCCTACTAGCCTATTAACTTACTATCCTAATACGCGACCTCCATTCCTTTCTATCTAAGGTCATTTCCTCTGTGAGATGAATAAGTCTGATAGACTCTCAAAAAAGCAAGAATTCATGAAAACTAACAAACAGTGAAACAGACCTTAGTTGGAAAATATGTAGTTTGTGTTATTGTTATGCTGCCATTTAGTCATGGAAAATATGTAGTTTGTGTTAGTATGATGTAAATCATGTCGAATTTTTTTGTATGATCCACAAGATATTTTCGATGTGGTAAATATGTACGAAAGATTCTAAATAATGATAAAATTAATAGATATTGATGTGTTTTTCTTATTTATTTTGAGGCAACTAGTTTGTATGTCTTGATAATTTCAACCCTTTTATTTTGAAGGTTGGTTAGACACTTCTTGAGGAGTGAGAACCCATTTATGGGGGGTCGGCTCGCGAAGGGATGAGTGGTGGAGCGGACTGTAAATCTGTTGACGTTTTTCTATGAATCGTGCATCTCTCACTTGTTTATTGTACATAGGGGAATGAGATGCCTTGTATATCTATAGATCATAGTGGTTCATCAACCTTTTGTATATGATATTATTAAGGGTTTCATTTTCTTTTTTGGATTTCTTGATAGACATTCAATGCTCGATTTTTAGCTTGACTGACTTTGGTGGTGCGGGGTAAAGCATTCATGATTTTGTTTTCAAATCTCAAATATGAAACATTAAAATGTTTTAAAACTATATAGTATTAAAATGAATAAATAGTTTTAAAATCTAAGCTTATACATCAAGTTATATTATTTTACAGATTTAAAATCTCTGGCTTTCACTAACACCGACTTAATGATAGTTTATACAAGTTAATACACACTGGATTTATTTAAATTAAGTGACATCATTAAAAGCACTAATACTGCTAATTAATTTAATTAAAAAAAAGTGAATTGGAAAAAGTCTCTTTTAAAACAACAGAATATGCGGCAAAAAATACAAAAATATAGTAGCAAGGAGGTAGTCCGTGTTGACTTTAAGCGTAACTTTTTGTTGTAAATCTGAATTAATAAGATAGTGATCGATAAACGGAAAAAAAATGATGGATATTGATGCAAGCTCTAAATTAACAGAGCTGAAATATTGAGTGAGGTATGTATAATGGCTCAAAGTCATTAGGAATATATCTATTCTTTAATACAATAACATTACCCCAATTCCTCAAAGACTCCCGCCCATTGCGGAGTAAGGGGGGTCGGATGTACGCAGCCTGACCCCTATGTTTAAAAACATAGCGCGACTATTTCCGAATGACCCATGAT
>JAABOM020000103.1:2276694-2301150 GCA_011800125.2 Solanum clarkiae
AACAACATTACCCCAATGCCTCAAAGGCTCCCGCCAATTGCGGGGTAAGGGGGGGTCGGATGTACACAGCCTGACCCCTATGTTTAAAAACATAGCGCGACTGTTTCCGAATATCTATTCTTTAATACATCTCAATAAATTAATCAAAATAGATATGAAATACTGAATAATATATGTATAAATGTCAATAAGCAGACATAATATAGATTGTTGTAACTATACATGATTTGGACATGTCTCACCGACTAACCGGCCAATGAGAACAAATCATATGATAGAATATGAATTACTTCTTATACGAGTTAAGAGAGTTTTTTTCCGAGTAAAAAGAATTAGAGGCATATATTAAAAGAAAGGAAAAATTTCAATTTTAATCCTAATCTTCCCACGTTGGATCTGCCTAGATTTATTGTCAACTATCTAAAAATTGACCTTTTCCTTTCATACTTTTTTAAGAATTTAACTTCTTTTTTGTCTCCTATAAAACTTTCTAACACATTTTTAAGACTTATCATCCTAACATATAATTGGAACTTTGGTGCAAAGAAATTCACAAATTTCACACAAAAATCTACAAACAAAATCTCCCCAAAATATAATTCATAAACAAAATATAGAGAGAGAGATGAAGTTGGTTTGGTCTCCTGACAAAGCATCTAAAGCTTATCTTGATACGGTTAAATCTGTAAGTCTTATCATTTTCTTTCTTTTTTGATTTTATTAATTCAGAATTTAGAGTCGATGAGTTTGAAATTATGTGGTGAATAAAACAACATGCAAAATCCAACCATTTAGATGTTTTATTCCCCTCATTCGTTTATCGAACCTCTATTCGTACTCTTTCATCAATTAGTTATTCCTCTCCATTCATTATCTTTTTTCTTTGGTAGGAACAATTCGTCGATACCTTTATTGAAACAGAATAGTTTCATGTTTTTTCATCGATTTGTTATGCCTCTTTATTCATGTCTTTTTCCCAACATATAAAATCTTCATATACTTCACATGAAAGGCCACACATTCTCTCCCATTTCTCAATTTAACTCGCTTCAGATATGAAACTTTGGCTCTCGAGAAATGCTCTTGTTATTCCCAATAAGACAATTCATTGAAGAATGCACCCCCATTCCTTCTGGTCGCAACAATCCAACAAGTTACATTAGATGTTTTTATTTTCTGAAACCAACACTTTTGATGTTATTAACGTATAATAATAATTTCTATATGCCTATTATGAATCTGCACGTTGCTCATTCTCGATCATTTTGCAGTGCGAATTTTTACAAGAATCCACCGAGGCGGAGTTGATCTCAGCCATGGCTGCAGGATGGGACGCGCAGATGATCGTAGAGACGTGGTCTCGAGGCGGGGCTACATCAACCAGCATTGGCCTCTCTAACGCAATTCATCAAACAGGTGGTAGGCATATTTGCATAGTCCCAAACGAAGATTCAAAAACAGAGTATGAATCATCAATTATGGATAAAATCACCAGAATGTCGCCAGAAATTGTAATCGGAGAGCCGGAGGATACATTGGAGTCCTTAACGGGGATCGATTTTTTGGTGGTAGATTGTGAAAAAAACGATTTTTCGAGGATTTTGAAGTTGGTTAAATTAGGAAACAGGGGAGCAGTTTTGGTACGTAAAAATGTGAGTTCAAGAGCTGTTTCAGATTTCAGATGGAGGAATGTTCTTGAAGGAAAATCAAGAATCGTTCGATCGGTTTCTTTACCGGTCGGAAAAGGATTGGATATTGCTCATGTAGGGGCTGCCGGAGCTGGAAAAAGTAGCTCCAGTGGGAAGATGGAAAGGAAATGGATTAGAAGGTTTGATAGAGACTCCGGTGAGGAGTTTGTGATTCGGAAGTGAATTTAGGTGTTCACGATTAGTTTGTACAAACCTCAACTAATTCTTCAAGTACCTGCTATCGAGTAACTTTTGTATTGGTTTCTTGGATGGGAAAAAAAATATCAAAGGGTGAAATTCTTTTGTATTTGTTTCTTAGATCTCATTTTTTTCAGGGGTGGGGGTTTATGCTGGTGTGATTTTGTTGGCATTGAGTTGTATATTGTTTGATAGCATTTGAAACAAAAAAGAGAAGTAGAAGATTGAAATTGATGTGTCATGAATGATTGCACTTTTACCCCTTAGCAGATAGGAAAAAAAAAGAAAAGAAAAATTTAAGCAGGGCGGAACAGGTCTGAGGTGAGAGTTTTACGAACAAATACCTGTGAAGCAGGTTGAAAATAGGTCGATAAGCAGACTAAATTGCTTTTCAGAAGACGGAGAAAGAGAGAATGGACATATGACTTCTCTCTCAATACATCTGCCTATTCTATAATGTCATGGTAAATTGTGTGACCATTTCGTGAATAGTTATCTCACCATATATTTAGGATAAATAATCACAAAATTAACTAATACCCCTAACCAAATATAGGATAAAATAATCCTGCTTTTATCCTGAGATTATTGTTGCTATCTCTCGTACCAGAGGACCCCTAAAGGCTGTGGTGGGTGCAAAACACCCCTCCATTCTTAACTAGAGATTTCACGTTCAAGCCCTGAAAATGGAGTCGTCTTTGATAGGAGCATTTCGCTCCTGACTTAATAAATGATGATCATAGTGATAAAGATAAGTCAATCATTTCTAAAACCTCCAATGATATATACAGTGTAAGCATCAAATTGCATGATGCATATCAACATTGGCAGTTGCTATAAAGAGAGACAACTCATTCAGAAAGAAGGAAATAAGAACTATTTAACAGAAGATAATTTAACTTAAATGTGCCTCATCTTGTCCAACCTTTTCAGAATTTCGTCAGGTTGACATACTAGTATCCATGTTCGGGGCACATAATTTGGAAGTGCTAGACACAAAATATAAACACACAGTATGTTAACTCAAAAGAACTCTGTGCAATCAGTCAACCACATCTACCTCAACTTTTATCACCGCCCTAGTAGTTCATGTTCTTAGAAACAATTGATTATTAGTGGTTACAAGCCTATGAGAATAACCATAACCAGTTGGTCTGAAAAATACTAGAGGATAATTAAGTCTTTGAAACTGTCGTCAAGTCAGTTGTGGATAAAAAGAAACAAAAATATGTGCCCTGTTGCCTAGCACATGGACCCTTTCAGCCACGTATTTGAATAATAATCAATAACAGAAAAAACTACAAACCGGAGTGTCTTCAGTGAACTTTTGATTTCACAAACCCATCATTTGTCGAGCTTTCTTTTTATATCACATAGACTTGCTTCTCATGCAAAATTCTTTTCCTTCTCCATAACAGCCCTGAAATGGTAAGAACCGAACTAGATTACAGATACAAAAGAGTGGTGAAAAACAGGAACTGCAGAGAAGAAAATGGTGAAGAGATCTTACAACTTGGAGATCTTTTTCACAAGCCCATCAGAAGGTGGTAGTGGAGCATATGAAGCAGCATTAATTATTTCCTGTTTCATTACCAGCAGAAGTGATTCAGTTTTGCTGTACAAGCATCACAGGCAGTTAAAGGACAACAAGCAAATACATTCAACGGTTGATATCTGAAAAAAAACACTGTATCCAACTGTATGGTAATCTTGTTCTACCATAGGCGCTGGATTTAGATGGAATAAATCCATCAGTCCAACAGAATATAATTAGAGACTTTTTATATATTATATCTCCTCCTTTTCGGGTATATACACTACTACCTAAGTGGGAAAATACACACAATATACCTGAAATTTCTCAAGCACTTTTTGCTTTTTGGCCAAAACATCTTCAAAATTATTCCTAGAAAACAAACAGAGCAGGAAAGTATTATTGCACGGCAAAGTACAAGCAAAAGGAACCAAGAAAGGATTTGAAATTACAAGAGAGCAGATTCTTACACTTGTTTTCTCGTCTTAGTTGAAGTAAGAATAAGCTCCCCATCTTTGATCCGGCTCTTTTCCTGTTCATGGCCATCAGAAAGTCATTTTCCTATTGTAAATTGCTGAGAAGAGGACGGCTTGATTTTGGATTTGCTATCGTAATATCAGAACCAGCATATACGTCTACAGTTACATCAACTGAGATAGGAGATAAAGACACTGACATCCATCTCCAATCGGATACATATGGCTTGTTCAAGTCGTTTATAAAGCTTTAAATTCTCTAATCTCTAGTATTAGCATATGAATTCTACTTATGGATGAGAAAGGAAAACAATCCTGACTTATCTTAATGTTGCCAGAAAAATGTGAACTCACTAAAGTTAAAGATTAGAATTCTCAAAGTAGGAGAAAATTTTGCATCGGAAAACTTGATCAATCACTGACCCCCTTCCCCACATAAAATACCCAATTTAACAGTATTTCCTGACAGTTCTCTATTTATCTTTTTCCTTTCATTAGAACCGAAGTTATAACTTGAGGGTGGGTTTATGGTAAGATACTTGACCCTTCCCTGTATTCTATGATCTGATAGTTCATTTCAGGATGGACATTGACAATAATCCGGCAATCATTTATCTTTTTTTATTTCACGAAGCTAATTCTTAAGTTAAAGCTGTAGGAATAGACAAGGTGATGACTTGACCTCAGTCAATGTCCTTTAATCCAAAAATATTAGAGGACCATAAAGATCTCCGCAGTGCTGGAAGACTGGGTAGCCACATAATGTTCCATAGATGTGCTCTGACCTCGTCATATTTGTCATATCTATCCTCTCAAGTGCTTGGCAACAACAAAGAAATAAAAGGGGGCTACAACTATATTTCTGCAAACTATGATAAGGAGTTAAAATGTAGTCATAGTCACTCCACCATATGGCACACGATTGATATATACACAATAAACGTTCAAAAATCTAGTTTGTTTCTTTTGGATTTAAAGGTCAAGTTAATTCCACTTGACTATCCTTTTCTCAGAGTAAAATTAAAATATTCTTCTTCTGCTTTTTTTTTTCTTTTGGATTTAAAGGTCAAGTTAATGCCACTTGACTTTCCTTTTCTCAGAGTAAAATTAAAATATTCTTCTTCTACTTTTTTTTTGAGAAGGTAACATTCAAAATGCAAAGATTCTAAGAAATTTTTAATAAGATAATGATGTTTTATTAAACCTAGTACCAAGAAAGTACTGCAGAAGTACAAAAAGGAGTTTTGCATCTTCAGAAAATATAGCTCTCAACACATAGATTCTAAGAAACTTGCTTTATTTCCACGGAGTCAATTTGAAATAAGAGAGAGAACGAAAATCTGGAACCAATGAAAGCAAGATGAAGAAAAGCATAGCCAACCAAATTTCACATTACATTAAAATTAAAAAAGAACTGACCATGAGCATGATCCTCTCCCTGACTCTTTCACTCAACCAATGAGCATTTTTTACATCAAGCTTCATAATAATTTTAGTGCCAGCTGCAGATAACTACAAATGTCTTAGGGATAGCATTTACGGAGGACATATTGTTCACATGTCATGTCAAGTCGAAGAACTACCTCATCAAAAAAAAATGTCATGTCAAAGAACTTAACAGACCTGTGTTAATACTTCTCATACGAGCTTTGCTAGCTGCAAAAGGAACACAACTTAATTATAATTACAGATTTAAAAGTTAATGTAACTGCTGAACATATTCTTTCAGATAACTCCTTACGTGTGCTGGTATTTTGCTTCTGAGCTCCTTTTTTCCCTTTCTTCTTAATAGGCGTGTTTGTCTTAGCCTTTGTGCTCGCTACAAACAACAACCAATTTTCTCAGACATATTTGCTGTCTATGTTGTCCAGTATTGTAAATCAAGAAGAAATCTACCTATATTAGTATCTTCTGTATGACTTCTGGTGTCAACATATCCCGCAAAGCTCACCGAAACATGATCTGTATGTGAAGGTAACAGTGAGAAGATGTCGGACCACTCACACTTAACATCTTTAACATCCTACATGTTGCTTTACAGTTCACCTCAAATAGAGGTCATATGGTTGCGATGATCTACTAGATGGCAATTGTATAAGTGGCACACTCAGAAATTCTAGGGATCACACATTAATGTCAAACAAGCTGCCCCACATATACTTTCTAGTCCCCAACCCCAGCGCACACACTAACACACCATCCTTTTGTAATCTGATTTTTAATTAAACCAAATGATGATGAACTGAAGCCTAAACTTTCAGCTCGACACAAAACAACATGTTAGGCTAATGGATGCTGTATAATCACATCCCTTAAATCTACCTAATAACTTTGTGAAACATCAATGTTTCATGTCATTTATCAAAGATTAGCACCCTCAACTGCTCCTGAAACTTTGCAGTACAGAACCAATGCATAATATATGAAATCATTTGAAAATGAGGCATTTTAATAAACTTAGATTCTCAATCCACATGGCCTTATCAATTTTACGTAAATAAGATGATTTAGTTCTCCCAAATAGAAATAAAGAATCTGGAAGTTCAACTTCAGATGGAGGCAGATTCAGATTATTAAGCAAGTGATGCAAAGCACCACTCTAGCAACAGTTCGAAAGTAGCTTAAATAGATTCATCTCCTCGACAATACTTAAGGTGTCACAAAACTCTATTCATAAATTCACTCAAAACTTACTTCTATACTCCCTCTGTCCCCCAAGATATTTGGTCAGTCTCATAATTAGCTTCTCGAAATTCAGACTAAATAAATTTAGGCAATTATCTGAAAATAATTACAACTCGTAGTTATCAGAATGTCTAACTTATTAATTTTGAAATAAATGCAATTTAGCTCCAAAGTTTCTAGCACTATTTCCCTTTCCGAGATTCAACTAAGTAAACTTTGGCTAAATAGCCGTGGTGTCTGAGTTAGTATGTGAACCTCGACTAGTTCCACTTGTTGATAATTCTGTCCACCATGGCGCCTTGACAGATGAAAAGAAATCATCCAAGCATAATTGCAACTTGTAATACTTTTCCTACAGTTTGCTAATATATGAGCTTTAGTTCTGATCCAAATGCAGTAATCTAGTCCAATTTAGCTCCAAAATGTACCAAATTAAACTCTCAATAAACCAGAAAGTGCCAAACACATTGTGAATGAGGGAACATAATGTAAAAGCATATACAATGTAAAATTGAGTTTGAGCTATAGAGTACTTAGGGTAATTTTCGGAATAGGTTCATTTCCGGTAGAATGAGTTCGTTCATCTGCTTGAAGAAGGTAACTGTAAACGGTCGGCAATCGCCGAGGAGCTGTTTTCTTCTCGAGATATCTGAAACTTGATGTCGATGCAAAACGAACGGAACCTCCGCTGACGGTGGCGCGTGGGAAGATTGATCGAGTGCCATTGACGGTTGTTGTTGATAGCAATTCAGCATTCAACAATTTTCCGGCGATCTTAGATGTCTGCTTAAGGATTGCTGCCATTTTCCGGGAAGAAGAAGAAGACGACGACAGTGGCCTAAACCCTAGGGACCCAAAGTTCACTATAAATGATATTTTTAAAAAATAGTTCCTTTTTTTATTTAAAATAATGCATGCATTAATTTATTGTATTAATAGTATAATATTTGTACATTTTTTCATAAGCATTAATTATACACTATTATTTAAGGATGTATTAGTAACACCTGGATTTCTAGGTATTAGTAATGCAACATAACAGATGCAAAAAGGTATGTACTACTAGTAACACAAATGAACAATTTAAAAATTGTCTTATTTCTGTTGCATGACCCTTAAAATGTCCAAATATGTCATATTGGTCAAGCCAGAACTATTGGCATGGTAAGACGTTTGGACTCCTCTTCATCAATGTTAATTAAAAAGATGTCAAATTCTAGTCTTGAAGATATAAAACTTCTCTATACGTTATAGATAGAAAATACATATTCAATAAAAATTGAAATTAGTCAAATTAGTATATTTCGAATATAGTAATGAACATGGTACTCGTACAATCATTTTTCAAGTTTAGAGTTTCTTGCCAATTTCAACTTTCATGTAATTGAGCAAGAAATATGCATTGCATTCTTTTTCTTAGTCTTTATTCTTCCCCCTTTAAGAAATGCATTTAAAACAAAATAAAATAAAAAGTTAAAGGTGGGGAAGGAATAATAATATGTTTGCTCCCTAAATTATTACTAATAAATTTCATTTTCAAGTACTTGTAAAGTTGTAATGTATAACATAACATATTTAACTTTCAATGAATAGAAATGCATGTTTTTATGCTCAAAAATATATTATATTTGAATATTTATAGAATTATATATCAATAAATATGAGATAATAAAATAAATTTTATATATCTCGTGAATGATTCAGTTAATAATGATAAATTATTGATATTCATAAGCAAACAGATCAAAAATGTACAATTCAATTAATTAAAAAGTTAAATATATTTAATCAAATATAGGACTAAAAATATTATTAATTAACCCTCTAAAGAAAAAGCAAAGTGTGAAAACATATATAAACAACTTCTCACGCAACATTATTTAAAACATTCCCAAATAGATACCTCTAATATGAAGCAACCACTTTATTTGTCCCAAAAAGAAAAAAAAATCTTTACTACTAAGCAATTAACTTCCATTCTTGACTTCTTTCAATATTCTTTTCTCACTTAATTAGTCGGAAAGTTATGTGATCATAAAAAGGGACTAAATGGAACATCATCGACGATTTATGAAAATACGAGTCATTCTTTGCCCTCATCATCAATTCAGAACTCACAATGTCTAAATTTTGAATATGTTTCATCGATTTGTTGTCATGTGTAAGAGAGCTAGTGGTTACAATATACGAAAATCATCATTTCCCCCTACGACGTTGAGTCATCGGAGGGTTAGGATCGTGCCACGAGGAATATTATTAAAACAACGTAGGGCAAAAAAAGTTATAGAAAGATGGAAATCTGAGCCTTGTCTTTGGAGAAATATTAATGGAGTTGGAGTTGAAAACGAAGATGATCGTTGTCATCGTTGTCAACGAGATGTGACAACGACGTGGTCGGAGGTCCTTTTCCGGCCACAAACTTGTTCGGATTTATTTCTCTCATCGGATTATCTTAACGTTCCTTCTCCAAGGAGTAACCAGGTAACATTATTGGTTTATTTGTTTCTTCATTTGCTAATTACTATATATACTGATTAATTATAATTTAATGCGATTGATTTTTATACCTCAATTTATTTCATTTGGCACTTGCTACATTACACACAATATAAGTATCGGGATAATTCCATCCACTAAAGCTTGAATAGATTATTTTTGCCTAGATTAAATTTAAATTTGAAACCATACTGTTCTCAATCCAATTCATTGACTAGCTGAGGATACACCTAAATGCGATTGTTGCTCATTTTACCCTTTGTATATCTTTAAAAATGGATAATTTGAAACACCAAAACTTTAAAGTATAAGTAAAAGTTTATTTTATATTTCTGCGAGAAAATGTTCGTGCTATTTTGTATATAGTGTATTACTGATATCTAAATTCCATGACTTCTTGTAGGTGTACAAGAAGGATGCAAAAGTTGTGGTTAATGTAACAATTGAGGGCACATGTGGACCAATTCAAACCATGGTCAAGTTGGGATCAAATGTTGAAGAGACCATAAGACTTGTCCTAAATAAATATAAAGAACAAGGTCGAAGGCCTCATCTTGATCATTCTTCATTATTCAAGTTATACACTTCACACTTTAGTCTTGAGAGTAAGTTTCTCACAAATATTTCAAAAACTTTTTTGAATTTAAGTTATATACATCGTTAAAAAAAGTTTTTCACTCATTTATCAAAGGTATAACATATTTATAGACATCTTAATATGTTTTGCCTTAACGAGTAAGGAAATATTCTAATATTGAAAATGCATATTTAGACATATTTCGCATGAGTTACATTGCATTCCACATGGCATTTCACACATGTTCATCGAGCTAATCTTAAACTAAGTAAAGGATCTGTCTAGATGTGCATTATCAAATTTAGTAGTTAAAACATCTATCTATATATTATATCTCAACCAAATATCGAAAAATGTGTTTCATATGGATAATTTTCTTATGTTTTAATTATAGGTTTGAATAATTCAGATGTGATTGGAGATGTGGGAAGTAGAAGGTTTCACCTACGTAAGAGTAATAGTAATATTGGAAATAATTCAATGGAATCAAATTCCAATCCATTTCTTGCTCTCAAGATCAACAAATTCATAGAAGGAACAAGCAATATTTGGAAATTCCTTAGTTACATAAATTGTTTTAGATAATCGTCATGAATGAGACATGAATTCAGAATTTGAGATTTATGATTTTAAAGCTTATTATTATATTAAACAAAGATAAAATTAATATTTTTAGCTTATAAATTTCAAATCACGTTCATTATGTTGAATGTATCAAACCATATTAGCATAGTGAATAATAAATCAATGAATTTTCGTTCATGGTATAATTATGGCAAGGAGTAATGAGATACTTTTACAGCTTGTTTTGGAGGGTTGTTAACTATTAGTATTATTAGTTTAGATATAATAAAAAATTAATTGTTAGTCAAATTTTATTGTATCATATAGTTAAAATTATTATAAAGTATGAATTAAAAGTCTAATTATTATGGTCAATTTTGTGTAATCCAAAAGATGAAATTTGCAGAGGATTGAGTAGTGTGGCTTTATCCCTGACAAGTAGAGATACAGGGGTTATTTCGTAGCAATATTACAATATACATAAATCATATAAGTAAATAATTACATGAATAATTTTTTTAATTAAGAAACAAAGAGTGATATTACATTAACGAGCCCGTCCGTAACGAGCCTGGTAAGAGCCTCAAGTGGCCCGGCAGCGCTGCAGGTCGTTTGGTAGGATTTTATGGGTCAAGCAACAGAAAACGGACGATTTCGATAATTTTCATGGGCGTTAGCCCACGGTTTGTGGCGTTGCTCGGGGCTTGAGGCCCAGGTGGACCTGCGGCGTTGCGGATCCACTTGTATGATTTTTCAGGAAAGTTGCGTCGGATCCCCTGCAGTGCCAGAATTCCTGGGCCGAAATCATCAATTTCTATTTCCTCGGCCCATAAAATCCTACCAAGCGTCCCCACCGCCGCGGGGCTACCTAGGCTTTCTGCCGAGCTCGTTGAGGATCCACTCGTATTATTTTTCAGGAAAGTTGCGTTGGAGCCCCCTACAACGCCAGAATACATGGGCTACACCTAAAGAAAATTGTCGAAATCGCATGTTTCCTGTTCCTTGGCCCAAAAAAATTCTATCAGGCGTCCCCCGCCGCCGCCGAACTGCTTGAGCCTCTTGTCAGGCTCGTTGTGGACCCATTCGTATGATTTTTTTGGGAAAGTTGTGTCGAAGCCCTCTGCAGCGCCAGAATCCGTAGGCTAACACCCACAAAAAACTATCGAAATCGCCTGTTTCCTGTTCCTTAGCCCAATAAATCCTACCAAGCCTCCCCCGCCGCCGCCTGGTGACCTAGGCCTCTTGCCGGGCTCATTGCGGACCTACTTGTATGATTTTTCGAAAAAGTTGCATCGGTGCCCCCTACAGCACCAGAACCCATAGGCTAACATCCACAGAAAACTGTTGAAATCGTCTGGTTCCTATTCTTTGACCCATAAAATCCAACCAGGTGTCCCTCGCCACCACCAGGCCACCTGGGCCTCTTGCCGAGCTCGTTGCAGACCCACTCGTGTGATTTTTAAAAAAAAAAAATTCATCGTAGCCCCTACAGCTCGGATTCATGGGCTAACACCCACAGAAAACTGCCGAAATCGCCTGTTTCTTGTTCCTTGGCGCGAAAAAACTGAGAAAATCACCTAATTCCTATTTCAACGCCTATAAAATAAGACACGATAACTTAGTTAGTAACAAAGCGTGACATAACATTCAAAGCAAAATAATGCAAAAAATGTAGCATGCGAAATGTCGAATTAGTAACCATAATCATCATACAATACACGGCGAGAAAAATGCAAATACTATTAGTATGCAAGCTAGGAGAAATCGATATAATAGTTTTATTCCATAATTTACTTTTCTTCGAGGTTTATCCTTCAAATTGTGTATATGTGGTATTATGCAATAACATAAAATAATACAATCAATTTGATTTATCTGAGCAATACATAATAAAATATAATATAATATGATAAATATAATTCAATACGATACATTATAAAATGATATGTAATAACCTTCACATGAGTTTTTACTTTTAATAAAATATAATCATGCTATTTTTATTGGCTCGAATCACCAGAACAACATACCTAGCTTATTCCCGGCCAGAGAAACTAGCTCCAATCCAAAATTAAGATGATCACTCAAATTCTTTAATTACTAAATTGATTAATTAAAAATGGTATAATTTTATATTTTTATCATAATTATGTGACAGTCCTATTAGTACCCAGATCAACGAACACCTTTCCTTCCGGAACTATTAACTCCGGCGCCGGTCCAGAATTTCACCTCCGATAAACTAACCGGTGGCGCAATACGCACCAGGCCTACTGATCGACGATCAAGGATCTCCAATCTTATCGTGCGCCAGTAGGCTACAATGGGAGATTTATTGATATGGCTACTCTTCTTCTTCATAGTCATAGCTATACTCGTTATGGTTATATTTCAGGTCAATTTTGCTATAAAACCCCCTAATTCAACCTTTTCTCTTCATTACAATACTTTTTTTTGCTGTTTTAGAGCAATTATTTTTCCTTCTAGAAATGATTCTTGGAGATTTTTGTTTAGTGGTCTGATAAAGTTGGTTGAGAACCGTAAGTTCTTTGGTTTAAATTTCAACAGAGAATAAAGTATTAGGTGATTTTTTGATAGATAAAGTTACTCGGTATTTGTGCTGATGGGAGGCAGCAGTGGCGAAGCCAGGAGGTTTAAAATTTTAAGTTGTACGTATACCAATTAATTGAATGAATTCGACATCTACTATATATTCATAAAAAATTATTTTTATTATATATATAATTGTATGGTTCTTCGTCGAAGAGGTTCAGATGAACCCTTTAATACCTATGTGGCTCCGGCACGGCCTTTATATCTTTTCCTTAATTTTACTCCTTTTGTCCTAATTTATGGTATGATGTTGATCTATGTTGCTCGGACTCTTCAGAAATGCCGACAGTCGGATCCTCCAAAAATAGTGTATTTTTTAAGGATCTGACACAAGGGCAGCAATACTTTTGGAGAGTCCGAGCAACTTAGATGTTGATTGAGCACGAAGTTTAAGAATCAAATATATACTTTTGAAGCTTTTGGTGTAAAATAAGTTATAGGTATTTATGTGGAACGGAAAGTTTAAAGTTAAATTGTTACTAAATATAGAAAGATGTCATTTTTTTAATGATTAAAAAGAAAAGAATGCCACGTAAATAGGGATGGAGGGAGTAATTCGTTTTTGTCGTTTTAGAGCAATAATCTTTTCCTTCTAGCAATGATTATTGGAGATTTATGGTTAGTTTACTGCTGTGACTTACTAGTATTGAGGCACCCAAAGATGTCACCTAGTAGGTGGGTGCAAGGTGGTAGGGAATGGCGCTAGGGGGTTAGGGTGAGGATGAGGCATGTTGGAGGGTGGGAAGGATACAATTAATGTGTTAGTCACTTGTATAATACTTGTTTTCTCAATTGGAAAAACGTTTTATGGATTGAGGCCTAGTCAATTATTTAACTAATTTGAGCTCATGAAGGTTATAGGTCTTATGATTCAACAGTATGAAGGTTTTATGAGTATCTGTTGCAATGGTCCACAAAACTAGGTCTCGGAATCATGGTTGTTCTTAAGTTGTCTACTATGATGTGTAGAAGACTTTGATGTTCTTTCAGCTATTCGTGACACAGTACCATATGATTGTGTGTTTTAAGTTTCTTTAGGGGATAATATAAAGAAATTTCTGTCATGTATTTGGGAGCTCCATCAATAGAATGTAAGAATATTCCGGTGTATAGTTTTAAGGAAAAGATATTTGCATCTTTGTATCTGGCTTTTCTCGCGTTCCAGTGTGAACTCTTAATCTTCAGATGCTCTGAATGATGTTTATGCTTGGAAGACTATTTGACTATAACTTAACCAACACTACCGTGAAGTCGAGTTTCTTTTTTTTTTTTTTTTTTTCCTAATGAAGATGTTTTGAAGTTGACAATTTGAAATTCATTGCAGCTCATCTCCTTAACTGATCTAGAGTTTGACTACATCAATCCTTACGAAACTGCATCTCGTATAAACAAAGTTGTTTTACCTGAATTCATCACGCAAGGAGTTCTGTGCTTCCTCTACTTGGTTACAGGGTATTGGGCTCTGTCGCTTTACTGCGTTCCATATCTATACTACAATGTTAAGTTGTAAGTTCTCTTTTCCTTTAGCGCAATAATGAAGTTACGTTTTGGTCACAAATTAGTGCATTTATTCTTTTAAGAAAACTACTGAGACGACACGAATCACAAGGAGTGAATTCTCGAGTTAATGTTAACATTTCTTTTAGGCTTCAAATATGTTAGAGACGATTTAAGTTCTGATCCACCATTTATGCACGCTCTTTGTTACTGTATGCAGTATTACTCACTCCGTTTTATTCTGTGTCCCCATTTCCTTATCAGTTTGTTCTAAAAGGAAACTTTCTATATTTGGAACGCTTTTAACTTTGAAGTAACATGTTTTTATAGGTACTAAAATCTCATGGCATGTTAGATACCGCAAGTTCCAAAAGTCCGTCCTCCTTTCTTAATGGCATGTCAATGAAACTATACCATATAAATTGAGACGGAGTCTTCTTTTTATCATTATTTTGCATAGACTAAAATGTAAACTAAACACGCTATGTTTTCCTTCCTTATTTTTGGTGGTTTTGATGTATCTTCATTTGTCAATTATTCCTTGGAACGGAGGTCAGATCAAGATGTTTCTTTAGTTTTGCTTACACATACTTTCTTAGGCATTGAGTTATTACTAAATTTTGCCTTCAGCAGACTTCTCTGTTTCGTTTTCCGTTTGCAGTCTACTTGTCTTGTGGTGTCTCAAGCTGGATATGTTACTGTAATTCTTTGAGATAACGATGTTAAGTTCGTGCTTCAATTATAGCTAATCTGTGTCATAATGTATCGAGCTTGTCCACGAAGTTGCCAACTGATTTATGTTGCTCAGATAAAATATGATGTCTCCACCTAGTCGGATCCTCCAAAATTATACTACTATTTTTTTTGGGGTATATGCAAGCAACGTAGCTACTGATTTCATCGGATAGATATGATCATTTCATAAACGTCATCTGAACTCTTCTTTCTTGTTTAGGTATATGCAAAGGCGGCACCTCATAGATGTCACTGAGATTTTTAATATGCTCTATTGGGAAAAGAAACAGAGGATTGTCAAACTTGGCCACATCATACTTCTCCTCCTCATCTCATTATTTATGTATGTTACTACTGTGTGTAAGCTCTTTGATTGTTAAAATCCTATGATTCAAAAATGTTGACTGCTGTGTTGGATCCTCCGAGATTAGTGCATTTTTGGCGGATCCAACACATGTACGACATTATTTTTGTGAAATCCGAGCAACATAGGTTAAAGACTTCAAGCAAGACACAACTGGCTAACTCTACTTTTTTTCTTTCTATAGGGTGATTTCTTCTGCCTTGGAGGATGACGACTTCAATTTATAGCTCTACATCCCCTCTTTCGACAAAGTATTTATCACTATAGTTTTTTCGCGAGTTTTAGGGTTAACTAATGATGGATTAGGCAGCAGATTCCTCATCTTTTTTTATCATTTGAAGCTTAACTTTAACCTCATCATGTATACAGGTTTTGGCTAACAATGCTTTTTTTCAGGATCCATAGGTTGTATTAAAGTTTTGATCAGTTAATAACATGGTAATTGCCCCTGTAATAAAAGTGGAAATGCTATATGTGAATGTCTCAGAAACAACATCTCTATCTCGCCAAACCATTTGTGGGATTCCACTGGGTATGTTGTTTGTTATATGTGAATGTCTTGTGGAGCGCAAGTTCACATTCCATTTTTTCATAAATTAATATCTAGATTTCCACTCAATTTATGGAATTTGGAAAGGGTGGAGCACATGTAAACCTTACCACTGTCTTGAGAGATAGAAAGATTATTTCTCGAAACATATTGAAAAGGAAATAATTGAAATGAAGAGATCATGCCAAAGATATTATAATGCAATCCCACAAAAGGGTAAGTGTACGCAAACCTTATCATTATCTTGGAAGGTATAGATGCTTCCGACAAACTTTCGGCTCAAGAAAAGTACATCATAGAAGAACCAAGGGAAACAATATATAAGCAAAACTTGATGTACTCTCTGAAGGGTCCTAAAAATCTAACTCTTACAAATACATGAACAACTATATATAGGTAATTCTTAAGCTATCTCATGGTTCCTCTTCATTTGCTCTTTCTGCGGCTTCTATCTCAGAATCAAGTTTGTTTATTAGCTGCTCACTTACATGTTTCGCAACAGATATCATGTCAAGTATGAAGCTAGGGTCCAACCCTGCACCTCCTCGTTTAGTCAATCCACATATTAGTCCATGTCTATTAACAGAAATAGAAACAGCTGAGCTCATTAGGGATTCCTCCTCTGAAGTTGCATCGACAATGTAGTGCCTTCCAACCTGCAATTATTGAAGGAAAAAAAAGGTAAATGTTGGATGTAAGCAACAGTCAGATTAATAGGGTTGTGTTACCTTTGTCAAAGTAACTATGACAGGTACCCCACTGGTGTCGAATTGCAGAAATTCTTCATCACTAACATCCACATCTGCCTGCTCATCCGATGAAGCAGCTTCACGAACCTGAACTCTTGGAATACCTGTATTGCTCAGTGCTGCCTGGAAGAATATCAGTCATCGCTGCTTAGAATGTTTCGATTAAATATGATTTTCTTTCTATTGTCCCAGCTTCCGAAGAAAATCTTTTTTGATTAGTCAGAATATGGGAAATAGTGCTTTCGTGTTGCATTCTCGAGTATCACAGCATCTCTAAAACAGTCGAAGTAAGTTTTCACCCTCGTTTCCCTTGCTAGTACATGACGAGGAAACATTAGAATGTACCTTGATTGCAGCACCTAGAGCGTCCAGCAGATTCCCATCCGAGCTGATGACAAGGCAATCAATATACAGATCCCAGCATACTTTTCCTTCTTTAATCAAGAGAGACGCCGGATCAATTCCAGCCCCTGCAACAAAATGAAATACATCACAAGATTATCAACTCAAGAGATGCACAAGTGCAACGTATACACCAATAGCTGGAAACATTCCCAGTAGTAGAAACGTGGATTCAGTAAGACAAGTGTGAATTTTCCTTTCGAATACCTGCTCCACTTTTACCACCCAAGAGACTCCGCTCAAGTGCTGTTGAGAGCTCTGTGGACAATTCCTCACCTCCTCTGCCCTGCATGAATCAACATTATCGAAACTGATAACTGATAAAATACTAATAGAGGTATGCCATAAGAAGAGATTAACAGTAGACATTATGTTCGGAAATAAGAAAGGTTATTCCCGAATATAGAAAGTGCAAAAGGAAATTAGGTTGGTGCTTGAACCAAATTTTCGAACAAAACTACAAAACAGATAAACAAAAACTCGGAAGTAAACGGAATCCATGTACACAACCTCAAATGATGGCTCTGCTGTGGGACTGCACTCTACGTAAATATAAACCTTTCCTTGGTCAGGATGAGATACACTTGGTTTTCCAAGTTCCGCCTGCAACAAGAATTGAATACGCCCAATGAAACAACTTCCACGACAAAATTGCACAGCGATTATTAAAGAAAATCATGATAGCATCATTAAATCTGACACGAAAAGTAGGAAACATGTTTCAACGCCTAGATCATAACGGTACCTTGACACAGGCAATAACTTCAGTTGCACCCAACTTGACTTTTGCAGATCCATTTGCCTTGTAAGAAGCAATAGTTTAGTGCTGAGCATGAGTTGTAGCAAAAGAAACACTTTAAGGGCGGCAATTATCTATATAACAGAACATATACTACCTGAGGAATAACACCTGTTTCCACATAAATTGGTCGATAAGTTAGCCGTTTTCTACCGTCATTGCGTAGATCCTGGGCAATACCACCCTTAATAAAGTTCTTTTCCCCAACAGATAGCCCTACCATCTCTGTAAGTGAATGAAAACATACACAATCTCTCCTTATAACAGTTCATAATCTTGGCAGAAGGATTAGAGTAAATGATATGAAGTTTATGGCTTTTACCCCAAGAGTGGAAACTCAAATGTAATGGTAAATATTGTGATGTTCATGCTCTCCCTTTTCCTATTCGTACAATGAAGTTTTGAAAAATATATTACTTCCTCCATTCCAAAAAAGAGCGTTGGAGGTCAATGTCCTATCACAAGGCACCTAATTATTTTTGTGTGAATTTAAAATATTGATTTGTTAATCTTCTTTAACTAAGATTTGCATACTCAGAAGCTATAAGAGAAGTTCTTCCTCTGCAAATTTGTTTGGAAATAACTTCAGAAAGAACAGGCTTTTGACATATGAACCACATACGCACAAAACAGTACAAATACCATTGAAAACCACCAAATTGTGTCAATTCCTAGAAGACATATTTACATCAATACATTAACAAATTCTCATTTTTAGAGAAAGAGGAGGAGACAAAAAATTATCAAGTAACAATAACAGCAACAAACCCAGTGTAATCCCACAAAGTGAGGTCTAGGAAGGATCGTGTGTCAAGTAGTCTGTACACATACCTTACCCCTACACGGAGAACATTGAGAGGTTGTTTCCAACAAACTCTCGGCACAAAATTATCAAGTAAAAACAAATTTATTCTTTCAATCAATTCTTTAAACTTCTACTTTCCATTTTCTTATTCAATTTTAGGAAAAACCTTTATAGGTTATTTATTTCCTTTTCCTTTGACCAATTTTGAACTAAAGGTTTAGATGAGCTTTAGCTCAATCTACACTTTCAAGGTAGTGTGCCATATCCTTCCTCATCCTCCTTTCAAAAGCATTTCATTAATGAAGTTTAGATGTAGCTATCTATTCCCTAAAAGTACTTGTATAATGTAGTGACAACAACACTCCGAGTGTAATAGGTCTGGAACCTCCCTCGGCTCGAGATACCTCTATTTCAGTTGTTTAAATAAGTAGATTAATTTTTGCATTGTTACATTCAAGTGCGGCTCAATAAAATAAGGGCTTCAAAATACCAAATCCTTCAAAAGAATCAAAGCTCAAACACATATATATCCGAAAACGCAATAAGATAATAAGTTGGACTAAGAGGCAACCCTAAACGAAAAACCAAAAGCACAGAGCAGAAGAGTGAAGATGAAGGAGATACATACATAAAAAGGAGACGACCAGATCTGATGTGAAATGGAAGAAATAAAATACCCTACCCTGGAATGTAAAAGAAATATGTGCTCCCTCCGGACGAAATTACCGTTAGAACTAGTTAAAATAGCTCTAGCTTGCTAGGATTTTTGGGTTTACAAGTTCGATTATTGGCTGAGATGGAGACAGAAGTTACTTACAAGTTTGATTTTGGCTGCCGGAAATATGGAGAGTAGAGAGTTATGCAGCCGCCGGAGAATCGTGACTTTTGCCGGAGAAGAAGCCGGTAAATTGATGAATAATCTGAATTTGGGTTCTCAAATAAGATAAATTGAAATTGGGCCTACATCTCTGAGGCCCAATAGGCCGTGAACTTTCCATCCAAGTGGACCCAAAGTATTTCGATATCGTTTGCACTTTTGTCCCTGTTTTGTGTTGCTCTTTAATTTTTGACCCATACAGAGACGAAGTCAAAATTTTAAATTTATAGGTTTGAGATTGATTTTTTTTGTTAGTAAATTATAAAATAATAATCTGTACAAATAACAACAATAACATGTAAAATATATGTAGACTTTACCACTACCTCGTAGAGATAGAGAAGTTTCCGAAAGACCAAATTAATAATTCGTAGGTATTAAAAATTTATCAAGATAAATACAACGTTTGGATCAAAGCTACTTAGTTCTGTCGAATTTGTAATTCTTATTTAGGTAAATTTGAAAATTGATCAAACGTAAAATAGTCCAAAATTGATACTCTTTAACATTATTTTTCCAAAGAGATATTATACCGAGGATAGGAAAAAGAGATTACAACAACATTACCCCAATGCCTCAAAGGCTCTCGCCCATTGCAGGGTAAGGGGGGTCAGATGTACGCAGCCTGACCCCTATATTTAAAAACATAGCGCGTCTATTTCCGGAATAGGAAAAAGAGATTACTAAGATGAAAAGTTAAATCCGTACTAACGTGGTGAAAAAAGAACGACCTACTATAATTCCGCTTTTGTTGAGCCTTGCTTTGATCTCTAGTTTGATGGTTGTTCGTGTTCAAAGTCCAATAGATTCTATTTTATTTCTCATCTCAATCTTTCACAACATTTTAGATTTACTATATCGATGGACTTGCTCACAAACGTTTTAAATACGCAAACCGTTTTAGCTATATCGCTTTTTATTTGTTCTCGAGCCTTGTACAAACCGTCTGTCGCACTATAAAGTTGGTCAAATCTAAATCGTAGCTTCAACTAAGAGGAGACGATATCACCGCGAGTACGAGAAAATAAATCCTAACGGGGTTACTTTTCATGCAAGCAAGACAACTCGATGCACTAAAACTTCTACTATGCATAGGATCCGAGGAAAGATCCGACCTTAAAGGTCTATTATACGCAATTTTACCTTGCTTTCATGCGGGAAATTATAAGAATTCACACATTCCATCTTGTAGAGAAGAGGATCAACTTATCTTGAGCTAAAAATGAACATAAATCCTTTCGACTAAAGATGAAATTCAATTCTGAGACCAATTATACATCTAAAAATCCTCCAACGAACGAACGATCGCGGAGAAAAAAACTACGACGAAAACTAGTTCGGACTACTACACATACCTCAACCGGAAAATGACATGTCCGGTCACACGAGGTTGACAAACAAGTTAACAACAAATTGATGTAAGAATCACAGATCGAACAAGAACGGAAATGATTTTTACCCTCCTATGCAGGCAGTGTTACGTTGATGTCAGCTGGCTTATTTCTCGACTCAGGAGCCAACGACGATGACCAGTTGATCGAGGAAGCGGGCATAGTTGGTTTTGATGAAGAGTTGTTATAAGGTTCTTCAATATCTGGGCTAGATAGAGGAACAACAGCAGCTGTTATAGGCTCCAATTTGTTTTTCTTGGTCTTTTGTTCATGTTGATTTCCAGCAAGAAAGCTCCCCACAACAATCTACCAAAGAAAAAACATGTTAATATGGCCGGAGCGTCATCGAAGTACTTCGTATTTGCTCGAGAAAAAAGGTTCAAATTTACCCCTCTACCATACAGAATATCTTCTTTTTACACCTTTTTATACTATGGAATCATTGTGAGATTACACTGGATATGTCGTTCTTATACTTTGTTGTTGGTGTCCTTATAATCATACCATTGTTGTTAGCAATCTTTCTCGAATTTGCCCTTTACTTTAAGGGAGATCAAGTGTGGACTCGATGGATTCCATGAGTTGACATATTTCGAGAAAAAGGTCAAGTTCATCTCTTCCATTTTTACTACGGTTTAGATCTGGCATGGAACATCGCGATCTTACCATTTCATATTTTGTTGGAAGATTTTATCTTTTGTTTATCAACCGCGAAAACAATACCTCTTTCAACAACATACCCAATGGAATACCACAAGTAGAATGTAGGGAAGGATAAAATGTACGCAGACCTTACCACTACTTCATATAGATAGAGAGGTTGTTTCCGGAAGATGAAAAACAATACCTCTTTAGTATACGAAATATCTTTTTTTTCCTTGTACTTCGAGATCATTCATATCCTTATTGTTAGCAAATTGTTTCGTATCTGGCCTTGACCCTAAAGAAGCTCCAACCTCAAGTATAACCGAAGATAATTTTAAACCATAGTGGGTGAATCTACTGAAGTATTTTAACAAATGGAATATGCTTGACCCGCAATGGAGATATGTCAAAATCAATGGCAACTACGATACGGTTTGTTAACAATGAATAGATGAATGATCACAGAATTTAAACAGCGGGTAAGTCGAATAACAGGGGTAAAGAGCATAGGAGAGACAGTACCTGCACAGGACTGGCAGCAACAAGTAGACCGGCAACTCCACCTCCAACAACACGTCCATCAGGGCTTGCTAGAGAAACGCTCATTCCTCCGGATCTGTTTCTCATTCCTCCCGACTCAGATGGCATAAATGATCCAGTCAATGACAGTATCTCAAATCGGCCCTACAGAGACAAACAAAGAGAGAAGGTTATGCACAAATGTCAACCAGATGTTTATGCGCAAAGATAATGCCTTTCTTCAATTTCCCAGCAGGAAAAAAGGTGCAATCCCAGTATTATAAATCCTTGCATTATGATCCGAGCATAATTTTCTCTCCGAACTAAACAGCCCCTTGAAATCAAGTAGATGAAGGCTTCTACATAATCATAGTCATTACATAAAGTTTCCCTCGTGATAGACGTATAGGCTTACTGTCCTCTATCTAGAGACAAATTTTACAATACCTGGAATTTAATGATCTAGTCTAATTTGACTTAGCACTACTAATTTACAACAAACGCGGAGACAATTGTTGAAGATCTTTCACTTTTAAACCTTTGAAGAAGAGAAGAGAAGAAGAGAAGAAGAGAAGACCAGAACTTTCAAAATAATTCAAAAAAATCACATATTAAGAAAAGATGTAAAGATGACACTAAACAGCATGAATCATAGGATTAACCATAACAAGAAAGGATAACTAGCTGCAGCACCTCATACGTCAATGTGCCACCAGAAGAGTCTGGTTGGCGCAGCGTAACACTTGAAATTACACCATTTGCTGAAAGAATGCATATTGCTCGAGGCCCTTGTTGAGAGAATGATATAATCTTCATTGTGACATCCTAAAAAGAAAAGCAAAATAATCATAATGAAGTTCAATCTATAATAGACCCCCATAACATGCATGTATACAGTGGCCACTTGCCACGAGAAATTAATCCGTGAAAAATGATTAATTAATTATTGAGAATTCGAGATGTACTAGCATGTGAAACAGATTGGCAATGAATTGCATGTCATTTTTACGTATTATATGAAACAAAGAAATTCATATAGTGCGTATACTGAAAGAGAGAAAGGGTTGTTTGTATGATGATCAAGACACGATACGTGAAGCAACAAACTTAAAAAATTCCATGAAATCACATTTGTATATCAGAATTTGGCTAACATTTTACCTCTCCAGTATTGACGGTGATAATATGGGGCGTAAAATTAGCACCAACGGAGCACGAGACCCATTCACCTACAAGAAAAAAATTCAAAAATTAAATCACCTTCATACCTGTAACTAAACGCTCATTGATATTTAGAATATTTATCCACCCGCCAGGAAAATTGGAAAAAGAAAAAACAAAGCTCAATTAATTATATTGTTAAGTTCAAAGTTTTATATTTGTTGAAGTTTTAGTGACTTTGTAGATCTTATATCTATAATCCGTAGAGAAATGTTGGATTCAATTGAACTCATTGATTGTATGCTACACACACCATGATAGTGGCGTAGCCACATGTAGAAACAAGTGGCCAATTGAACACCCTTCGTCAAAAAGTCATGCTATATATTACGATGTAATAGATCAAAACTTACTTTTCATATGCCTCGACTTGCATAAATGTAGTACACTAAACTAACTAAACACCGTAACTTTTTTTCTTTGCTACATACGAACTTATCAAAACGAGAGGATCACTTGAACCGATTGATTATATGCTACAACGTGGCCTGACCATTCACTAAAACCCACGTATAACTGGAGCTTAGTGCACTAAACTAACTAAACGCCTTCACTTTTTTTCCCTTTGTAATACAGTTGAAGACACACACATATAAATATATGACCTTCATTAAAACATTGCATTCAATTGAACCCATAGATTATATGCTATATACGAGTCTTCTTACATGAATTCAGCAAACTACACACAATACACTCAATATGATTCACTAGACCCTACACATAACAGGAGCTCTTAATGTTTCCCCCATTACACATAAGAAATTGTGAGTTCAAACTTTAATATTCCTTTAAACTTTAGTCACAGACGCGGCATGCATGCACATCCACACGCATATACGAATTGCATTGAAACGTTACATTTCCCACAAGTTACATGCTAGATACGTGTCTACTAGCATGAATTTACACTAATATTACACACAACAAACTCTATGTGGTTAGATCCTTCACTCGACCCTACACATTACACAATGACGAAGCTAGAAATTTTTCTCTAAAGTTGTTCAAAAATTTAATATATATATATATATATATATATATATATAAGAAGTAGTTTTTGACCTAAAT
>JAABOM020000103.1:2303192-2321274 GCA_011800125.2 Solanum clarkiae
TATATATATATATATATATATATATAAGAAGTAGTTTTTGACCTAAATGGATACTTACTAACGAAGCCAAAATTTTAATCCTATGAGTTCTAAATTTTATAACCACGATTTTCAAGTGTTAATTATTGTACATTACATTCTAAACTTGATATTTGTATATACTACTTAATAAACTTCTTAATACAAACACATTATTTGAGCAAAAGTTACTAAGTGTCTAGCTCCGCCTCGGTATATAATACATTTTTTTCGATAAAGTCTACGTAGCTACGCAACTAATAACATAACGGGAGCTTAATACATCGAGATATTAATTTATCACTAACTAAAAATTTAAAAAATATAAAAAGTGAAAATATTTACCTGAATTTTCAACCTCCATCTTAGGCATATGAGGTTTACTAACTAATCCGACCGGCCGGATTTTCCCCCGTTTCTCCGACGAGAAATCAATCACCGGCGACGACAAGGGGCCCGCCGTCGAAATCGGCTTCGGAGAAAGCGCCGCCGCCGTAGATGGTACAGCAATCCCATCTGGTCCATATTTTCTCGGTCTACCTCTCTTCTTCTTCATTACAGTCAGTGCTCCGGCTACAGGACCGGCACCGGCGCCGGCGCCGGTGACCGGAGTTGGTGTGATAGTCGTTAGTAGAGATGCTGATCCAGAAACTTGACTGGGATTTTCAGTGGTCCTAGGTGCCACATGGTAATCTGATGGTGCATCTGATCCCACCACTGTTACTCCACAGATACTCATATTAAATTTTTTTTTTCCACAAAAAAAAAAAAATCACCAAGAAAATTTTTAAAAAAAATATTTCCACCTTTATTTCAAAAACCCATCATTTTCCTAAAGTGAAAACAGCAAATATCTTCAAGAAAAAAAAATGGGATGAAAAATAGACTTCAAAAAACAAGAACCCAGAACTCAAAATAACCAAAAATGAAAAATGAAGAAAAAATATTTTTGAAATATTAGCAGCTGAAAAAAGAAAATACAGAAGGATTAAACTGGGAAAAAGATGAAGTTGTTCATTTTTTTTTTATATTTTCAAATTTGAGGAAGGAAAAAAAATAAGAGCAAAAACAGAAAGGAGCTAATGAGGAAGAATCAAAAAAAGAAAAAAATTACAAATTTTTAGCTATTTTTAAGAAAAAAAGATTGAATTTTTAGCTAAAATAAGTGAAAATGGAGTTTTTGTAGAGTTAAAAGAAGAAGAAAAAAAAGGGGTAATTTGGATTTTCCTAATTTCCTAACTTTCTTCAGATTGTCCGAATCGTAATTAAAGGAAATAATAATAATAATGACAAGAAAAAAAGAAATTATTAAATACTATAGGTCATTAATTAATTAATTATGGAAAGCAGGGAAATTATGAATTGTGGTTAAGAAAATATTTGGAGTCCGGTGAAAAAGAAAAAAAAATTGAATTTTTTTAAAAAATAATTTTAAAAAATAAGAAAATAAAAAAAGTTTTGTAGTTGGGAAAAGTGAAATTAGGTTGCCAAGGCATGAAGACAACCATCACACTCTCTCTCCTTTTTAAAAAAAATTAAAAAAAGGGAAAAAAATAATAAAGTATATACCCAACATTTTGTATTTTTATAATAAAATATTAATTCCCATCCATTGTTGCTTTATTATTTAAGGCTTTTTCTAAATTTTGGTAAGCAAATACAGACAAAATGTATGAATATGAAATGAAGTATGTTATATACTTTTGATTGAGATGATTCGGGAATGTAAAAAAGAGTAACAATAACTAAGCGAGGAGATACAAGAAGTTAACAAGTGATAAATTTGAGGAAAGATAAAAATAAATCAAGGAAGAATTAGAGAGATGTAATCTCAGAAGATATCGCACATTTTTATTTTATTGAAGATATGATCTTAGATATGAGAATGTGGACATTGACGTATACCAGAGTTATATATGTGCATATATATTTATAATATAATTTTTTATCTGATGTTTGAAGTCAGCATTGAAGTTCAGAACGCACAGTACAAGATTCATTCAAAAGTGATGCTATATTCAAGATTCATACTCACAATCTATTAGTGCATATACATTTTATTATTAAAATAAAATATTTAAGTGTATATGTTAGTAGGTATAAATTGTGGTAGAATGATTATTAGTTCTTGTAACTTGTATGACCATTAGTTTTTGTAACTCCTATGGTCATTAGTTTCTTGTAACTTATGTGATCACTAAGTCTTATAACTCATGTAACCACTAAGTCATGTTCTAACTAATTATGTCTTGTTGCTCATGTAACCTATAAGACATAATTCCTTCATTCATTTATCTACATTACCATCCATATTAATCGTATTCAAGACAAGGATGAATTCTCACCTATAAATAGTGATGTTTCTTTCTCTATGAAGTGAAAAAATGTGAAGTTTGGATAAAATTTTGTAGTGTGCAGAGAAGTGTGCAATAGTAAAAAAGAGAGTTGAGACAAAAAAATATTTTTAAATCTTTAACTATATTTACTATATAAAAAAGAGAGTAATTATATGTTGAAGAAATGTGTTCTTTTTGTAAAGCTTTAGACTCTTCAACTAATTCGGAGTTGTTTGAATCATATAATGTTGTTGGATTGTAATATCTTGAAAGGAACAAGGTAAAAGATGTACTGGTAGATCGATGTTGATTATATCATAGTGAACTTAAATCTCCTTAAAGAGAATGAGATATCTGTGTCTCGACCTAAATAAATTTTTATTCAATTTTATCATTTTATTTTTAACTATAATTTATTATAGTTATAATATATTACACTAACAAAATCTATAATAAGAACAAAGCATTCTATGTAAATTATTATCAATAAGTTATTATGGGGTGATGTTGCTTTTATTTAAACAAAAATAAATAAACAAATAAATACATCTTATTTGACTTGTGAATAGTGAAGGAAGAAAAAGTAAAAAAAAGATTCTCAGTGACATGGAAAATAATTACAATTTCACAGACAAACTTCTTTGAAAAGCAATTAAGTATGATAAAAGTCTAAACATATTTCAACTAAAACTACATAAATTCTTACAACAAACAATTTAGAGATAGATTCAAGATTAGAAATTAATATGTGCTAATATATATATTAATTATAAAGTTTCAACTAAAGACTGAGAAATAGTGGATTGAATACTATTCATTGATGTAATAATATATATGGGTCAAAAATCACTTCTTATCTATATGCGATAAATATTAAATATTCTTGATAAATTTTTGACATCGCTATTAAATTTTGTTGAGCTTCTTTTTTTATGTTAATTCCACCTCTGCCCCCACCCCACCCCTCTATATATATTCCATGGTTTGAATTGAGATTTTCTTTTTTGTTTCTATCAATCTCGGATGGAGTCAAAGATTGACTATTTTTTGGCCTTGGAATATGATGGAATAAAGCAAAATGGCTCTTTAACTAGCTGCACTTTTTTCATTTGTGAAGTAGCAGTTAGTCAATGCAACTTTCGACGCTCCTCACGGGTCATCTGGAAACAGGCGCTTTATATTCTTAAACATAGGGGTTAGGCTGCGTACATCCGACCTCCCCCACCCCGCAATGAACAGGAGCCTTTTGATGCACTGGGGTATGTTATTGTTGTTGAATTGAGATTTTTAATTAATTAATAATAAAGAGATATCATCTATTACACCAAAACCTTTATCTCAAATAATATTCTATGGGAATTTTTTTTTTTAAGAATTCTTTCCTTTGTAATAGAAGCAACCACTAAAGTACAATAATTTTTAGCAATTTTGATAAACAACGACCATTAAATATTGCTTAATTAATAGATTAAATTGTTGAATTAGTTAGTAGAAATCATAATCTTTTCATAAAACAAAATAAAAAGAAATCAGTATGCGGTCATCATGATTACTTGACAATATTAAATTTTTACCCAAAGAGAGCAATATTATTAATGTTAATATTTGATGTTAATCTCATTTTTAAGAAAAATCAATTCGCAAGGTTGATAATCGATGCTTCCTATTTATTATAATTGAGAAAAATGTCATTTTATGGGACCACTAAAGTTGACCAACAATAAAGCCAGTATTAGGAGGAACATAATTACTATTTTCTTAAAAAAAATATTTTATATAAATAGTTTTCGATAATAACAATTCTTCTTTGGAAATGATTAAACTATTAAAAATAGTATTTTAATCATGTATATGACTTGGCCCTGCCTTGTAATTAATAATTTAAAATATATAAGTTCAGATTTCAGATCTTGTCCTATTTAACTTATTTTGCATATAATTTAAATAAAATACTAAAGATTGTAATAATTTCTTAATTTGTGGATTTTGATTTTTTAATGCTTAAAAACTGATTGAAACTAATATTTATGTTTGATATTATAATTGTAAATATTATTAAATGTGTTAATTTTTTTTTAATGTTCAACATCTGTATTGAAACTTTATTATTTTAGATTTGTGTTACGTAGAATTTTATTCAGTAATATGTTTTTAACTTTTTGATGGTGTTTTGCAAGTTGAAGTTCGTAGGAGATAAAATCTAGTAATTTTTACAAGTTTGTACTTCCTCTTTACGCTTTCATTTATCTCTTATTTTTAAAATAGACTTTAAATTTATTCGTCACTTTTATCGTATCAAGAAAAGATAATTATTTTTTTATATTTTACACTTAGCATTAAATATTATTTTGCAAATCATTTTTTAAGATTTTATACTAAATGTTATTCCCTCCATCTCAAATTAATTGAATTTTTGAGGTTTTTTTCAATCTTCAAAATAGTTGAATTGTTAAAAATTTAAGAAGAATATTTAAAATTTTTTTTCATATTTGCCCTTTCATTTATTGGAGCTTTATTTATGATTGCATAAAGGACAATAATGAAAAATATGGTGTAAATTTTATCCCTAAATGCTTCTTTTAATATGTGTACATTACATTATAATTTCAATTAAAATGAGACAGATGGAGTAGTTAATAAGGAGAGTATGATAAAGTACATATATCAATAATGAGTGTGTCAAGTCAAATAGCCATAAATAAAAATGAACTGAGGGAGTATAATCTAACACATTATTATATTTATAACAATTTTAACTTTAAGATATGAATTTTAGCCTCAATGAAATGATTTAGAACCATCACTTAAATTGCTCGACCTGTGTTGGATTTTTATTAAAAAATGAATTACTTTTCAAGGACTGACGCATACTCAATGACGTTTTTAAAGAAATCTAGCAACATAAATCCGAACATATATGAATATAACTTATTTTAAACAACAAATTTTAAAGGTCTTTTTATCTTTTTAAATTTTATATCAAGTTAAACTATATCATATAAATTTAAATGGAGATAATATATACTTTTATATAACAATGTAAAAGTGTGTATCTCTTATACACTTTCATATACTAAAATTTTATATATTATTTACAGCAAGTATATACTGTTATATAATAATATATCAATTTATTACTTGCTCTTTTTTTCAAAAATAAAAAAAAGGGAACATTTACAGGTATTATGGTCTATATTTTATTATTTGTCCCTTATTCTTTTTTTGGGTAATTGAACATGACATAAAGTTTTTGCAAATTCCAATATCATGGGTGCAAGTGGAAGGGATTAAAAAAATAATTAAAAAATCTTATAAAAAAAATTAAATTTTAAAGCTTTGATGGCCTCCAACTTTAATTTGCAAGGAAAAAAATAATAATTCAGATACTCAATTATTAGTTTGATTACCACTTGGCAATTTTGCATCCTTATGTTTCCACCAAAAAATTAAATTATATTGTACAATCAAATAAGTGACCACTTTAAAAATCTTGGAGCCTAATTCACAACATTAATCTAATAATAATTCCATTTTATGCATGATATAAATATGAATATAGCCGAAATTATCTATAATATTTGTATTCTATATTAATATTATTAGAATAATACTTTAAGAGATTACAATGATAGGCTATAATTATTGTTGTATTAATAATTTAATATTATATTATATGCGTGTTATATTATGTTATATGATATGTTCTTTGTAGTAATATTTTCATATAATAGTTGAGATAATTTACTATTTTGAGATTCATTTAACCTAGATATGGAATTTCTTTAATTTATCATTTTAATCTTTGTACACATAAGCTGAGCTATCTTATGGTTAAGGCTTCATCCGAATCTTTTTTGACATAAAATTATATAATTTATATATAATTAAAATAATTTTGTATATATGTATGATATGTATCAAATCCTCTTTGACTAGTTCATCTGTCTACTTCTTCAAATTTTTGACCCCTTCAATGAAAATCTTGATTTTATCATCATTTGTACAGACATAATTTCTTTGTACAATTAAAAAAGAAGTTTGACTTGTGGACATTACGCTATTTTACTTTTTAAATTTTATTTTCACTTATATTTTGATTCGAGTGTTTTTAAGTTTTTTCTTAAAGTGAAATGAAGAATAAAAGGAAAACAATATAACTAGTAGTGTGAAATTAGTGAAGATTCACACAACATTATTATTAAAAAATATAGAGTGAGAGATACAATTGTTAATTAATTTAAATTCTAAGGACGTTAAAACTTTATGATAGTGACTATTTGTCAAAGACAAGATCAAAACGTGACTAACAAATACTTTTGCTACGAAAAAAAAGGCATTCGTAGAAACATCTAGCCTAGCACGATACATTATTTTAATAGTTTACATGTTGTCCTGCCACGAGACACGACCATAAAAACATACAAAAAGAAAAAGTAAAACAATTATGTATTCGGAACTTCCACATTATTTTTTCTTTTTTCCTGATATAACTATTTAGTATTCGGTATCTACTGGTGTGACGAATCTGAATTAAGATTCGCACCGTATAAAATCCATTAGAAAGGTAAATGTTGAGTTATTCAGAGGATCAAGTTCTTTCAGAATGGGCCTGGTGTTGATCTCAAAACCAATTTGGATGGGCTAGTAATGCATGAGGCCCAATTAGATGAAACTAGGCCCAATAATTGAAGGCACAAATAACTTGTGTTTAAAAATGCAAAGCTTGTTCGTGTGTTATTCTTAGATCTCATATGTGAGATAATTTCTTTTTAGTCCTTTGTTAAAATAAATTATGTATGTGTGTTATTCTTAGATGTCATCGAGTTGACTAATCGAGATTCACATAGTACAAAGCACATCGTAGTGATTTTGGCAGTACTTCCTGTGAAAGAAGATTCATTTTAAGAATTTAACATCCACCCCTTGTGATATACTATTGAAAGTTGAAATAAATATTTAAATTATTCAAAATGTCAAAAGTTCCATGGCTTCTTGGTCAACTATAGAAATGAATGTCAATTCAATCGACATAAAGTAATTGCAATACATTGAATTTCACCAAATAAAATACATTAATTTACAAGACTACATTCTTCCTCTAAGAACCATATGGATAACATCAAGACAGACAGGCAATTATGAAGTATAAAACATGAAGTCAAACATAAGAATTTGCATTTTAAAATAGTGGATATTACAGATATACAGGGGTTTGAAGATTCAAATAACCAATCAATTCCAAAATTATTTGAGATAAATGTGTTTTTATTGTATTCCCCTCCATCGTCTGCTTGGGTGGAATGAGATAGACAGTAAAGATTCATGTAGCTGATCTCAAGTTGCTTGAGATTGAGGCATCCTCGTACACCCATTCTCTTGCAAGTTGAACATCACGGATTATGAAGATTCATATAGTCGACTCCAACTTTCAGTTGGTGCATTGGCGTTGTCTCCTACTATATGTTTCAAATGCTAACTGTTCCTAACTATTGAATATGGTGGGCTAAGTAGCTCCAGATACCATCTACCCTATGTTACATTGCTCAGACTCTTCAAGAAGACCACCGAGGTGTGTATCAGATTCTCCAAAAGCTACGCACTTTTCTTGAACAACGAATCACATTATAGTAATCCTTAAGCTACTTTGAGGCTCCCAATGAATTCGGAGAATATGAACTTGTCGTATTCTTCTTGCATCAAGAAAACGACTTGATCAACCCCAAGCTGTAAAGATTCCTTCTGAATATGTTACCAAGTGACAGCAACACAGCCCCACCTACACCCCCCACAGGCGCGTCTCTATCAACCTTTTGATGATTGATCGATGGCAATTCCTTCACTTTCAAGTTACTGCGTCCTATTTCCCCCCTAACAGACTCAATGTTACTTGAATCGACTGGATTCCCCTTCGCGTCTGTTATGTAAAATATGTTTAGAGCTGAATCCTTTGTGGTTGATATCTCAGCCCTCGTCACGTTTAGGCCATTTTCTCGGAATGTTCTAGTTACATCAGCCAATAATCCTTGTTTGTCTCCTGTAGATAGTTCCAGCCTCACTCCCTGTGATCAGCATTGTAGTACTATGTTGAAACATCTTCTAAACACTCTTTACGAAAGATATAATTAAACGTTCCTTAAATGAATACCTCGGATCCTCTTCTTTCGATTGCAGCTTGTAGACATAGAATCACACGTTGCTTTTCAGCGTCTGAACATATTGGGATTCCATCGGTATGCCTAATGAAGAACTCCTGAGACAAGATTAAAAAGAACATGAGCAAATGCACGTCTAGACACTCAACTTGGTCTCAAATGACAACTAAACAATCCCAATTCGTCCCCAATGCGTCTCGTGGAAATCACATAAATTTTGGAGATGTCTAGATGATCATTTTGTAAGTTGGAGTGTTCAACAGACATAAATTGATGTGTCTAGATATTCATACTCAAAGTTGGAGTACTTACTTGTCAGCCGAGACCATGTTTGAGTGTCTGTCTATGTAGAAATTAAAAAACGAGATAAGTAGGTAAAGGAATATATACCAAGTATGCCCTGTCTCCAGCTGAATCAATTGTAGCATGGAACACAACATACTGCATGTCTGTTAACGTGCAAACGACATCAAATAGAAGCTTAGTTCGATCTTTGCACTGAATATTTACCACAGAGTAACCCTTTTCCAAGCAGTTCAACACCGATACAATCAGGGCATCGTTGCTAGTCCTAATAACCGGCTTTCTTTCATAATCGCGGTCTGCAAACATCATCTGGTGAAGTCTTCTTTCTGTATGTGCGACAGCCAAAGACACTGATGTTTTAGCACTTCTAACATCATTATCCCCCTTTAGCACACTCTTTAAACGGGCTTCAATTCTATCTATCTTCCGCGAGTCCTCAATTGGGAACCCCGACTGGCTTTCCTTTACGTATATCAGAGAGGCAATACGACCATTGTGAGTCCACACTTTAGCTTCAACTACATTGCATTGTAAATCTGACAGTACAGCAAAGACTTCCGATAAAAGGCCAATTCGATCTGTACCAGTTAACTCCAGAGCTGTCAAGCCATTATAGCTCTTTGGACTTGCATAATGAATTGTCCCAAGTGACTGTTTAACATTAGCATTAGTATAAATACTCATCAAGTATCTTCATATTCAGGGCAAATAAATGATGTATACCTGCTCGAGGTAACTGATGAGTCTTTTGTCTGTTAACTTGTTTCCATCCAAGTCAGTAACATGAAAAACTGCACATCAAAATGAATTCAAATTAAACGGCAAAGAATCAATAAAAAATTTTCACTATAAATACTCTTTATACCAAAACGTTCAATGAATTGAGCTGAGCTCACCATCCATGAACCAACGACCATCACAGGAAACGTAAGCTTTCTTGATCGAAAGGTTCAAATCGGTGACCACTTTAACTGCTTCAAGAAGAATCCCATGTTTCCTCGCGCTATCAATCTGTACATGATCACATGAATATCAATACTGAAATGATTAGGACTATACAGACTACGATTGATTTTTCATATGGTCATTCAACGTCTCACAAAGTCACATTTCTTTCTTGATTCCAATTTTCTTCGACAAAGAAAGCGACTTTCTAACATAACTATTGAAGAAATCAACTATGATCAACTCGTCCTCGACTACTTTAACATTGAAGAAATTATTGACAAAAGTTGGAATCGAATTACCGTAACAAGAGTGGCGTTTGAACAACTATTGTTATCGATCATGACTCTGCATTAAAAAAAATAACATAGACTAATCAGAAAAAATTGAAAATTACAGAAAATAGCAGAAAAAAATGAAAAATTTAAGGGGCTAGCTAACCTGGGAGTAGTCATTCGAAAAACAAGCTTTTCATATTCATCCAAAAATGTTGGCCACTCAATATTTTCTGCCTTGAATTTCATTTTTCAATAAAAATGAAGAAAATGTACAAATATTTAATTTAAACAAATAATTTTAGAACCCCTTTTATAGAAAATGAGAAAATTTCTTCACAGAAACAGCTCAATTCCACCATTAACAGCCTTGAAAAAAAATATATATGAGAAAATGGTGTTTTTGGTTTATTATTTTTTCTTGTCCCTCTTCCATGTAGACACACACCTATTTATATATGGAAAATTAGTGTTACTGAAAGGATGTGGTGCAGCGGGCGGATGAGACTGTTACTTCCTTAATCAGATGTCTCGGGTTCGAACATTGAGAATAAAAAAAAATTTTAGTAAGAAATGTTTCCCCCAAATGAGGCCCTACGCGTATGCGACATGAGTTCGAATATAGTTGGACTCTAATGTAGATATCGAACGCGAGTACGAAAACAAAGAAAATATGTATATATGGAGTAATCTTTCTTTTTATTGGGGGGTGGGGGTGGGGGGCTAAAATTATTAATTAAATTATTGCTGGCTTTAAAAAAAAAACAAATTGTCGAATTAGTTGACTATGAAAAATATATAAAATATATTATTTGACATTTTGATTAAGTATCTTTATATTTCAAGGTCTTGACTCTAGCAAAAGGGGTGTATAAGTGAGTATGTCACATGCCATGCTTAATCTTGTTTTGCTTCAGCTTAAACTAATTGTAAATTTGATATGAAAAATCAAATATAAATTGTGACATGTTAGCTTATGAAATATTAGAGTTCCACATCTTCATCCGCGATGATAACCACAATAATAATATAATCAGTATAATTTTATAAATAAAATTAAAAAATATATAGAAAAAATATTTTCAAAAGTCTACTGACTCAAATAAATCTTATCGCTACATCTTCTATAAAATGAAAAAATTTATTTTCAAAACTAGATTAAAATATATATAATACCTTATGCACAACAATAACAACAACAACATACCAAGTAAAATTTCAGTGAGGATAAAACATACAAAAATTTTACCACTACCTCATAGACATAGAGAGTTTGTTTTCGAAAAAACCCTCGACTCGAATATATCAGCTCCAAATAAACGAAGAAAAAATAATAGATACAAAATAGGGGCTCAAACGAAGAGCTATGTCAATTCTACAAGGAAACTAATAATAAAAGTAGCAAAATAATCAAATAGTAATAACACAACAACTATAATGGCACGATTAATCCTATGACAAATCTTAAACTGCCACACAATAAAATATCATCCTACTCATACTAGCCTCCTACTCCTACTAGCCTAATATTTATGTAACGCAAAAAATTAAAAAAAAATCTAAATAATTTCTAGTAATAAATTGCTTGGATCATAATAATTCATAGATGACTTTGGGAGAATTTCCACGTCATATGCCACGTGGACTAGTGCGTTACTTGCTATCCACTAAATTTGAATAAAGTGTAATATGCAAAGTACTCTTAAATCCACGTGGCATCTAGGGACAGTTGCATCATATATGTTGTAATTTTATAAATAAAATAATAAGTAGATTTCATTAGAGGAATGATTAGGGAAATTAGGGGTGTCACTTAACACGGTTTAATATTGTATTAATTGATATGATGCACATATTTTATTCGTTTAATTTGTTTGTCTTAATTAGTTACTATTGAGACGGTTGAAAGATATTCTTTTAAGCAAATATTTTTAAATATTTTTGAATTATTAATTAATGTGACCAAGAAAACTAATTACATACATTCACCTCTATATCGAACTAATTATTTCATAAATTATATACATATATTGATGCTATGTTGCATGCCATTACTTTATCATTGACTTATTTAGATAGTCTAAATTCATTCCACTGACTAAATAACGTGAAATTAATTAGATGTTCGGTATATTAATAACATTAAAAAAAATTCACACAATTATATTACTTAAAAGATAATTACATATAATTTTTTTATGTGATATTTTATTTTTAAAAAATCAAGAGGACATATTCATGCCATATATATATAATTATTTAATTTGATTTGTTTTGGAATACTTACAACTACACAAGCATATTGTTCAATTAAAATTAATTAAAAATTACATTTCATTTTTTTAATTTTCTTTTTCCAAATTCAAACTTTGAAGAATTTTAATGCCAAGAAGATAATGACAATTAAAAAGCAGTTGCGGCTGTTCACTTTCCCGCCTTGCTTCAAACTTTTGGGGGGGGGGGGGGGAGCGAGGTATATTTTCGATAACCTTTAAAAGTTGCATTAGAGTGATAATTTTTTTGAAAAAATTTAATTAAAAATTATTGAATTTGTAAAATTATATTTGATAAGGAGTATTTTAGTTTTAAAGTGAAATTTTTTGACGTGAATTCAGATTAATATAACCCTAAACTGAGTATTGAAAATTAGATGAGATTTTCTGATGTGAATTTAAATTAACGGAGATCTAAATTAGAAACAAAAAAAAAAAAAGAAGTATGGGGTTATGGCAAAGCAATGAGGGGGCCATAATTTTTATTAATTAGATTCAAAATCTAAAAAAATAGATTCACTAACTAGGCGAAAAAGATTCAACATCAAATATCTACATAAAAAATATTTTTTATTATATATAGATAGTATAATTCTCACCAATCAGAAAATAAGGATTTTTTTTATCCGCACAAAATTATGACACATTTTTTTTAGAAATTATTTTTTAGCTTGTGGACAGCAAAGTAGAATTTGTGAAAAGGCAAAAGAAAGAAGATCCACAATTACAATGGCTTTTTTAAGAGACCAAAGGGTAAGAGGAATATAAAGTTTACAATTTGTGGTTTGTGTGGATACTTGACACCTGGATGCCAGCTCAGATTCCATGTTATTTTTAAATAATTTTTGTTTTTTAAATTTTTCATTCGGTATCAGATATTTTGATTGAAGTCCGACTAAATTGGATTCGAATAGTGTAAGACTATATCCTTATTAATATAGTGAGAATTCAAGTTTTGTATAAGCAAATTGTCACGACTCACGAGGTTCACGTGAATCCATATTCACCTTCCTAAATCACATACATTAGTGTTATATTTTTTGAAAAATACTTAAATATAGATATATGAACCCATGCTTGAAATATCACATAACGATGATGATTGGGTGCACCTCTTTAATTGATGTTAGAAAGTTAAACTGGTTCAATGATAAGAACCTAAAGATCAAATTGTTCAAATTTATATCTTAGATCTACCTTTTTGTTATAATGCACTCATTGTGTAGAAGTTCTGAATACGCCTCTATAATTCTGGTCGAACTTTTACTTGATCCTTAACTTGATCGAGCTACCTTTTTAACCACTGTATGTTCTATACTATTTTATAATTCACTACTAAACTATTTTATAATTCACTACTAACATAGGATCATAAATTTTAAAAATTTATCTTTAAATATTTATTTGCTATAAAATTTGATAATATTTTAAAAATACTTTAAAGTTCCAAAAACTAGTTCGTATCCACATGAGAAATTTCAATTTGCTCATGCAAAGATCAATCTTTTATCCCAATAATACGACAATAAAATTCAAATATTTAAGTTTCAACTTCAAAATATACGACGAATATCGAAAACTAAATTTAGATGATTTTTAAAGTTTCACATGGATCATGAGGTATTTATTTCCCCAACTTATTGCCCCTATGGTGTTTGTTCAATTGCCTAAATGAATCCCTTTGTTGTGTGATTGCTCTTTATTTCACTCGAACCCAGAGCTAATTGATTCTCCCTGAAATGCGTTGAGGCGCAATAGTTGACTGGTCATTTCGGATAAAACACTCTAATAATGGTTGGTTGGGAGCTATTTGTTTACATTGTTAAATGACACAACTTTAAAAACTTGTTTAATGTTGTAATAAGTTGAATCTTGATCTTTTTTAATATCCACATTTTGTTAGTGTGGCTGCAAGTCCTTTCCAAAAGCCCACTAGATTTTACTATGCCAATCTGTGATCCATTTACTTGAATCACCAAGCCCACCTCAAAATTGGTTAATATGGACAATATATTAGTCTAGTTTTTCATTGACTCAAATGAATTGAGCTAAAATATGCTAAGCTAATAAGTGGGTATCAACAATCTCAAAACTTAGACCAAATCATCTTTAAAATCAACGAAGCTCAATAACTAAGTCAATGTTGTATGAATTTACCAAGTGAGCCATCGTATATCGGAATATGTTAAACACTATTGATAGGGACTCAGAATGGAGCAGAGTAAGTCTCTACGGGAAAACATGATATTCAAAGGATTACGTACAAAAATATATTATTTATAATATATAATATAATTTTTGATCGAGGATGTTCGAGCGAACATTCTCACCTATTAATGCAAGGGGAGGGGGAGGGGGGGAGGAGATACGCATAATAATCGAGTTGAATGATAAGTAATTCTTCATTTTTGATCAGAGATTTTGAATTTAGAACTTATTGATTTAAGATTGTTTTTCTCCGATGAATTGAATACAAATAGTAATAATTCAATTCATGTTGATTTAACGAGGACTATCGTAAAAGTTACTTAGGAACAGATAAATAAAAGAAAACCTTATTATTTGTGAGAAACAATTCATTTCAAATTTCAAATATGAGTAATGTTTTCACATGAACCGATCAAGATGAGTTGAGTCAATTTAAATGAACGAGTCATTAACTTTTTCTTAAATTACTCTGACTTAAATGTATTAAAAAGCGAGTCATAACCCTATTCTTCGAATTCTTTCTAAATTTCAATTTTTTATTTATCCTTTCATAATATTTTTTAGTACTTAATTTTTAATTATGATTATACATAACAAATCAAATACATTAATATATATATGTATGTATATATTTTTTATATTTATTAAGCATAGCAAGAGAATCCTACCACATGACTTTTCAGTCCTCAATTATGTCAGCGTTAAACTCGCAAAACAATGGGACAGATACACAAAATCAAATTTAATAATTTAGGTTCGAAATTTTATTATTTATATTTATTTTATGATTTTTTTTATATATTTATAACATGATATATAAAATAGAATCTTTAAATTTAGTTTCACTTTATTCGAATAACCAAACTTTAGTGTGTGTATATATATATATTCAAATATTTTAGTTTGATCTCGACTATTATTGTGTGTAGTGGATATTATATATCGATGTGACACATAAATTTTGAAAATGTCTATATAATTATTTTATGAGTTGGATGTTCAGCTCACATATAATGTATTCAAGTTGAGATATCAAGATGTATATAATTACACATAATAAAATTGAAATGTTTAATTATTAATTAAAAAATTAAATTAAAGAGTTTAATTTTAGATGGTGGCATTTGTTTCATAACTCAATTTGACATTTACTTTGTAGTACTTTTAAATATTGTTTTTTTCCTTTCACAAATAGTGTCAAATAAAATACTTTTAGAGTGTCTTCATCACTACATACATTTATTTATCTCTATTATCTTTATTTTTTTAACAATAAAATATACGAAGAATGAAATGACTTTTTGGTTCCTTCCTTCTAATGGTGAGGATTACTAGACATTGATGTTGTAAAACATATTCCAAAATGGTTCACTTTGTTTCTATAAATTTTAACAAAAGACAATAAGTCAATAATTAATAAATTAAGTATTCAAGTTTATTATTCTTTTCGTTCATCTTTACTTGCCAATTATACTAAAAGTAAATCAGATGTTCAATAATATTTGTTCACTTTATGAAATCAAGTGATATTTTCATACTTAATTTCTAATTTATCCTTGTAATTATAGTAATTTCTCTATTATATTTTTCAAGACTTTATATATATTCAAAAGACGATTTGGTAAAATTATTCTTATATTATTATTTATTACTTTTTTAAACCCTATATCAAATTAAAGGTGGACAATTATTGTTGGACTAAAGGAATCTATGGTCAAACTATGTTATTTTTAATCCCAATTAGGTGGGGTAACCATATGAGAAAGAGACAAATTAAAAGGATATTCTATGACTTTGGTCGGCATGAATTAATACTCTCTTTATTTTCTATGTAATTTTGTTATTAATCCTTTAATCATGATGTAACTAGTCCTCCGTATCATGTGAACTTATATGGTGCCTAATAAAAACTCTCTACACCCCACTTTCTTTGATGTGTATGAGATTCGTTTAAGGAGTCACATGTATATCATTTTTAGAAGTTTGTCAACCGTCTAAACATATCTTTCGTGCTTGACCAACCCTAGTCCTCCATTCTCCTTCATTAGGTGATTTAGCATCCTCGTTGAGTTTTAGTTTATGATTGTACTGAGAGAGAGTACTAACTCTTATGTCATATTTGTTATATCCCGAGTTCATAGCACATTTTATCTACTTAAGGCCTGGGTCCATATGAATTTGTCTTTTGGGTTATGTCACATCAAGCCCCAAAAGATTAAAATATATGTATCATGCGAATTTATGTTATACCTTATATCTAATCTCTTTATTTTTCTCTCTTATTTTGATGTACAACAACAACAACAACATACCCAGTATAATCCCACAAGTGGGGTCTGGGAAGGATCTTATTTTGATGTATAATTTGTTTAAAATGTCATATACACTTCATCTTCAGAAACTTGTTATTCTAGAAACTTGTCAATCCTATAAATTATTGAAAACAATTTGTCCTTTTGGATAGTCTCTATTTTCCCCCCTAATTATTTGCTCAAATTAATTATTCATGCTTGGTGCAAATTTCAACTATTTCCCCAAATTGTACATAATCCACATAAATTCATGGACAATATCGGGATTCGTGATTTTGACACTTGTCAACTTGCAAAAGGATAAAAAAATGGATTAAGCCCAAAATGATAGACTTGCAAAATAGAGTAACAATATCAATATATTCCTATTTTAATATATTATGTACATATACAATATCATATATTGTATATATCATTTATATTTTTTAATTTTGAGTATACACATATAAATAGTTAAGCTTACTATATAAAGTTATATAAGTAAACACATGCACTATATATGTATGTGGCGTCCTACACATATATTATATCATGTAAGAGGCGTGCGCCTACTTATCAAATTTATATAACACTACAAGGAAAAAAAAAATTTTAACGATCATTTCTTGACGAAGGAAAATAAATTCGATCGTCAAAAATACATTTATAGTGATCAAATTTTTTTCGGTCGTTATAAATATACTTATAGCGATCAACTTTTTTTTGATCGTTATAAATATATTTATAGCGACCAAATGTTTTTCTAGTCGTTATAAAAACACTTATAGCGACCAAATATTTTTTCGATCATTATAAATATACTTATAGTGACCAAATTTAATTCGATCGTTAAAGACAAGTTTTAATCCAACACTATCAAGGGGGTAAATTTGAGCATTAAAAAACATAACATCCCATCGTTAAAACATATAAGTTAGTGTAAAAATATATTTTAGTTAATATGAGTGCAAAGAGATCAGATCAAATCATGTTATAAGTACAACAAGTGACGTTTTGTTAATCATTCCATCATTCTGATAAGAATCTTCCATCTGTTATAGTTTTGCTTATTTTATAGTTAAAAAATAAATAAATAAAAAAAAATATTAATGTATTATTTTCTAATAACTCTATCTATCATTCTTATTTTAGTCAATTATTAAAAAAGCATTTAGTTATAATATTTTTGGCATAATTCTTTTTAACAAAAATATTTTCTTGATATAATTTGTATATATGTTTTTATTTTGAGAGACAATTTATTCATTTCTACTTGAC
>JAABOM020000103.1:2325367-2341514 GCA_011800125.2 Solanum clarkiae
GATAGAAAGTTATATAAATTAATTGGTAGTAAGTATTTTTCTCAAGAGGATAGATGTTTCTCCACTTGCAAATTACCTCGATCAATAGACTTAAGAATTAGTATTCAGTAATAATATTTTTTCTAATAAAAAAATATATATTGTGTTGATATTTTTATTTTTATTAGTGGTTGTGAAACTAATAGGTGTATACAAAGAAAAATTATTCGTTTGAGTTAGAAAAGTATAAAGTGAAATTTTACAAACAGAAAATTTAAAAAGTTTTTACATGACATTTAATCAACTACTAAATTAATTAAGAAATCAGATATATTTTTTAATTATTTAAATTTAAGATGATATAATTGATTTGTATCTCATAAAATTTTAATGATATTGAATTATTTATATTAAATGAATACTATTAATATAAAAGTGAAACTAAAAGAAGTTTGTGATTTTATCCATGAAATAATGTGCAAAAAGTCTATAACTTAAGGTGCAAAATACAAAATAAACAACTTTATGTTAAAACTAGAAAGCCCAACTTTCTTTTTATTTGATTGTGAGAACATAAACAAATTTTATATTTCTTTGTAGTTAATCTTTGATTTTGCGAAAAAGAAAAAAGAACGTAACAGCTATTAGGAGTGTTATTAATAACCTTACATGAAATTTTTATACTTGTCTTTTGACAAATCATGCAGTTTGAAGAACTCATCCTCCGAGAAAGTATAAAGAAGTGTAAGTAACGAAATTTTTTTGAAAGCACTGGATGGAAGAACGAATTCATATTTCAAAAATTATTTAAAGATATTCTAATTTTTGTTTTACTAAGAGTTAAAAATATAATATCATACAATTTGTATATCTATATTTTTGTAGCGTTACGCAATATCATTCTTTATAGTTAACTATGAAATTTAGCATGAATATAATCAATTTGTATGTTTTCTTATGTGCACGTATTTGTATATGTGTGTGTGTGTATATGCACTTTTGCTGATTTGATTCGTGCTTATAATTTAAGTTCTAATAACTAGAATTGAAGGGAGCCTTGGAGTAACTGGTAAAGTTGTTGTCACGTGACTAGAAGGTCACGGGTTCAAACTTTGATAACATCCTTTGGCATAAATGCAAGCTAAAACTATCTACAATAGATCCTGGCGGTGGGGCCCTTCCCCAGAAGTGCACCGGGCTTGCCTTTTTTTTTTAATAACTAGATATTAGTTAGTGAAAGAAAAATCTAGTTGCTGAAAAGAGGTATAACGATCAGATTTTTGTCGTCGTTAAAGCTTTTTTAACGATCGAATTTTTGTCGTCATTAAAGCTTTTAATGATGGAGCTTTTAACGACCGGCGACGGCGGGATTTTAACCGGTCATTATTGACTAATAACGACTGGGTTAATACTTTTAGCGACGAAATTTCCCCTCATTAAAGACCTATTTTCTTGTGGTGTAAGTTGAAGTGCTTATTTGTGTACATCCAAAGTTGAAAGACATAGATGTCAACTACGTGCAAGTTGAAGGACACATTTATATATTATATCAATTATTAATATACCTATTTAATATTATACTTATTCACACCATCAAACAGACCCCTAAAATGTACTCCCTCTGTCTCGTTTTGATTGTGATGATAAGGTTTGACATAATTCTTAAGAAATAATTAATTGAAAGTGTTGTTTGACTAATATGTCCCCTATAAGTAATTAAACATTTATCAATATATTTGCATTTTAAAAATAATTAATGCTAAGAATAAAATTTTAAAAAATAATTAGTTCTCTCATAATTATTTTAATTGATGATTATTTTGGAATAATTATTTATAGTATATCTGATATCAACGAAAGTAGGACGGAGAGAGTAAAAATATATAAGCATGCTGCAAAGAAAATTAAGAAAACCTTAACCAATTAAGTAACAGTATAGTGTGTGAAAACACACACACACACTAATCAAGAGTGTTGGTTGAGACAGGCCAAAGAAATGGACAAAAGGTTGAATATCAAGTGATGCTTTTCTCCAATTATATAATAAAAATAAACCATATTTTTTACTAGCATAAGAATTTCTAATACATCTAAAAAGCATAGTATCTAAAAGAAATAAATGCATTAACATGATTAAATGTGTTTCCAATTAATTAGTATTAACTATATACATATTGCTTCTTGTGTTATGATTATCTTTCACTCGGGTTTCATTAATTTCAGACGATTGTTTATCTTTTCTAATGTTAAATAACTTCATTTAGCTTTTGTCGCAAATAATATATTTTATTTTTTAAAATTATTAATAATTTTTAGACGATTCGAAAGGGAGCCTTGGAGTAATTGATAAAGTTGTTGTCATGTGATCAAGGGATCATGAGTACCAGCCTAAGAAACAACAAACAATCTTTGACAGAAATGCAAGGTAAGACTGCATAATATAGACCCTTATAGTCGGGCTCTTCCCTAAACCTTATAGATAACGTGAGCTTTAGTGCATCGAATTTGCCCTTTTTTAGATGATTTGTTATATAAAATTATTTGACAATATTAATATATAAAAGACAAGTGGGAAGGGTAGCTCAATGCACAGAATATCTTGCATTCACATATGACATAAAAAAATCACATCTAATGTAATTACTTCCTTTGTTTTGTTATATGTAGTCCCTTTCTTTTTTAGTCCGTCTCAAAAAGAATTTCACCTTACTATATGTACAAAACAATTCAACTTCAACCATTTTACCTTGATGAAATGATTTACAAGAACATTAACATCAAATAATTATTTTATACCACAAGTTTTAAAAATTTTTCTTTCTTTTCTTAAACACCATGTCAAATCAGACGGTATTATACAAAATGTGACGGAATGAATAAATGATATGAGGGGGTGAGAGGTATGTGTGGGGTGGGGTGGGGTGGGGGGTAGTGCACCATCCATGAGCAAAGCAAAACCAAAACCAAAACAAAATATCCAAAAACTCCACCAGATCTAAATCTTCATCTTGTTCTCACAAGCTATGTTATTATCTAACCCTAGCTCACCTCTTCCTTCTATTCTTTACAAAACTAAGAAAATAAAGTGAACTCAATTTATTTTTTTGATTCAATAAAATCATTACAATATCTACTTTTCAAATCATTACATCCTTTTCCTTTCTTGTACTTTCATTTTTCTTTAATTTGCTCCAAAGTTGAGTTCTCTCTCACTCTCTTTCCATCAATCTACATCCCAAGAAACAAGTACCTATTATCAGAGAGGTAGATTCAGAAGTTAGAGTTAACTGGTCAAAGTATGTGATCTATTAGAGACATATGTCCATTTTCATTTTTTTCCCTCCATACATGTATAAGTGATTCGATCTGAAAGTGTAGCTAGCTAGTGGTTGAACCTGGTCTAGATCCGTCTTTCTGAGAATTGATTAAAGAAAAAAAGACTATGGATCCATCAAACAATTCTCTACCCCCTCCTTTCCACACAAGAAATTTCAACTTACAACATCACCACCACCAACTTCAATTCCAACAAAGCTCAGAAGATGAGCAAAGTGGAACAAATGGCCTAAACATGTCCGGGCAGAAGAGAGATCGCGAAGATGACAACAACAATAATGAAAACAACAACAACTATAATGACTCGAATGTAGGTGAATCAACTGATGAAGTAGGCGTTAACGGAACAAATAGAGAAGGAGATTTCAATAGGAGACCTAGAGGTAGGCCTGCTGGATCCAAAAATAAGCCAAAAGCACCTATCATCATCACTAGAGATAGTGCAAATGCCCTTAGAACTCATGTTATGGAAATTGCTGATGGTTGTGATATTATGGAAAGTGTTTCAAATTTTTCAAGAAGACGTCAAAGAGGAGTGTGTATTATGAGTGGAACAGGAAATGTTACAAATGTAAACTTAAGACAACCAGCTTCACCAGGTACATTTTTTTTTTATATTTTTTTTCGATGAATGACTTGGTAATTATACTTTTTTCTGTGGCCTTATCAGGTGCGATTGCAACCCTACATGGACGTTTTGAGATTTTATCCTTAGCAGGATCATTTCTCCCACCACCAGCTCCTCCAGCTGCTTCAGGGTTGACTATATATTTAGCTGGCGGACAAGGTCAGGTAGTGGGAGGTTGTGTGGCAGGGTCCCTTATGGCATCTGGTCCAGTTGTTATTATGGCGGCTTCATTTAGCAATGCAGCTTATGAAAGACTTCCCTTAGAGGAGGATGATTCAAACCAACTTCCCGTTCAAGGAGGTTCACTAGGTTCTCCTGGAGCGACAGCAGCTGTCGCGCAAGGAGGAGGACAACAACAACAATTACTAGGTGACCCTTCACTATTTCATGGGATGCCACCGAATCTTCTCAATAATGTTCAATTACCTTCCGAGACTTATTGGGCAACAGGTCGACCTCCGTTCTAACTACATGAGATTCGTAGAAGGACCGGGTAATAATTTACTCTGATTAACTTATTTAAGGTCACGACCCTCTGGTATTGAATCATATATGTCATGATCCAAAATTTGAGGGCCATGACCTTTAATTAGTTGAAATTAGTTTACAAGAATTTCTTTAGCAATGAGTTGCTGATCTAAGTTTTTTCATAATTGTTAAGTTCTTTTAGTCAAATTACACTTTAGTGCCATTTGAATTTAGGTTATTGTGCGTTTGACTATGATCACATGATATGAAATGTTTGTCATTAATTTGATCAATTGAATCATGATGTTAACTTTGTTAGTTTCTTGGTGAGTTCCATCTTCATGAAATTATAACTTAGAATGAATGAGTTTTTATATCTTATTCCTAAAAAAGAAAAGAATCATAATTATTTATGAAACCCATAATTGTGTGAGATCCATTAAAAACACATCATTATTCCATAATTATGTTTAGTACTTTGCAATTATAGCACTCTCTCCATCCCAATATATGTGTTGGTATGAATTTTAAGAGCCAAACTATTTTTTATATGATTTTTTTATATTCTTTTAAATTATTTTAACATGACTCATAATATTTTTCGCATAAGTTTTAAATATCTATATTTTGTTTCAAAAATTTTATTTGAATTTACGATCAAAATTAAGAAATTTGACTTTCAAAATTCAAATTATGATAATTAAATTTCGACTTCACGAGATCTATGTTGCTCTGACTCTTCAAAAGATCTTTGAATACGTATCAGATTTGTCAAAAGTAGTCTATTTTGGGAGAATTCGACATAAGTACAAAATTAAAAATAAAGAATTCACACAACTTAGTTCAGTACTACTGTATTATATTTTCAAACCTGCTTTGATATGCTTCGTTTGAGTTCATTAGAAATAATCTTTCCATCTCAAAACATGAGGATTTGCACATACTTTTTTTAAATAATTTAGTGAACTAACAGTTATATAATTTAGGGTAAAAATTAAAAGTGGGGAGACATGAGTCTGAATTTGTGCAGTGGTTTGCACGTGCACAGTTAGTGAACAAGTTCTTTCTCGAGGCAAAAGCATTTGTAACGTTTACCACCTCTGCTCTGACTCATTGTCTTCTATATATTTTTTTATATTTAGTGAACTAACAGTTCAAAATTTCATAAATAAAGAAACTTATGTTTTATTTATGTATCAAGTGCATCGAGCAGAAATCATATTGTGTAAATGTTAGTTGAGATCAGCTATTATAATATTTTGTTTGTAGTTAATCTTTATTTGTATCACTCCAGATTCAGAACTTTTTTTTTCAATACTTACAATCCGTATTAGTTAATAATCCTAGTGATTGGCCCCAACTCAGAAGAACCGAACCTGACAGACACATCTTTTTCCTTTTGGGAGGGTACTCCGAGTAGTGGGTACCTCGTAGAACCTCGACCCGTTCTGAGTTGGTTGTTTGATGCTTGGGAAGGGCTTTGAAGGTAACATTCCCATTCCTTCACATAATCATCGCTTGATCTCTCACGGAAGTAGTCACAAGTCAAAATTCATAAGATAATGAACATGTTCATATACTCTAGGGTTATAATGAGTCTCCTTCATGTAAATACTAATCGACTTTTATTGTTAGCAAAGTTTAATTGAACGCATGACTTGCCGATTATTCACTTATTAATCATATTAAAAGTGGAGGACTACTGCGAATAAAGAATTTAATAGGAATGATTAAGTGATAATAATCATACTAAGTGTAAATAGAAAATATAAATATTTATAATTAATGCGTTGTATAAATATCATATTTTTTTTTAATAATTCTACATGCATTGACATTAACTTAACTGTCGTTAAAAGAAAAATCAATAATTATCACTAAATATCTTTATTACCATAGTATAATTAAATATTAGAGATGAAGATTAATTTCTAAATTTAATCTTTTATTAATAAAAATTCTTTCTCCGTCGCTGATTAATCGTCACTCTCAATCAATGAGTGTCCTTTTGACTGACTAGAATTCCAATGTGTTTTCTTGAAATCTTCATTGTAAAGGTGAAACACATCTCCAGATTCTGTGCACCAAAGCAAGTAAGCATGCACCTAGATACCCCCCACCCGCTATATATATTGCTTGCTTTTTGGGCAACACACCATGTAACCTTAACCTCATCTACTTCCGGTATTTTAAAAAAATGATCTAATTAAATTTTGGTATATAATTTAAAAAAAATATTTTAATTTTGTGATTTTAAAGTAAAATTATGTTAAATATATTAAAATATTTTTAATTTTATAATTTTAAATATGCCACGCAGATTAAATAGCTGAGTCAAGATTATTACTAAAGTGATTCAAAATCCAAGAAAATGGTCACACAAACTAATCGAAGGAGATTCGACATCTAATACTATATACATACAAAAATTATTTTAACCATATATAAATAGTATAATTTATCGTCGAAGGAGGTTCAAATGATCAACCATCTACAAAAAAAGTAGCTTTGCCCCTAGATGGAAAATAAAATTAAATTCTTACCAAAAAAAGAATCAGAGCCTATTTGGCTTAGCTTAAAAGCTGGTCAGATTTGCTTTTAAGCTCTTTTTAGCTTATAAAAGTGTTTGATAATTTTTAAAATAACTTAAAAAAAGTTAAAATTTGCTTAAAATAAATTAAAAATTAAAAGCAGCATCCTCCCAACTTTTTATTTTTTAGCTTAAAAGTTGTTATAGTTTAACAAAAAAAATTACTTTTTTACCCTAAATATTTTTTCATATTCCTAAAAATATCCTTAATCAAGTAATCCTAACTACTCTCTCCCTTCTCATTATTTCAATTCAAACCACAACTCAACACTCTTCTCACTGCGCTCTCTCTCGATAAAGCTTGGTTCTCTTCCTCCGTTGCCATTAATGTAAGTTTCACTATTTCTTTTAATTTTTCATTAGTTTTTACTGCAAAATTATTACTAGCTAATCCAACTCTTCCTCTTGTTTAAAGAATTGAGTACTCCAAAAAAATCATCTATTCTTTTAATTTTTCATTAGTTTTTACTTCAGAATTGTTATTAGTCCAACTCTTCTTCTTGTTTAAAGAATTGGATACTGCAAAAAATTTATCTTAAATTGTGTATATAAATTTACTTAAATAATAAGTTTATATTGATATTGAATTAAAATATAAGTTTATTTTACTTTATTTTATTTTTTTAGATAGTAAAATCTTAAAGTAATCAATTTTTATAATGTTAACAGCTTGAAGGATATTTCTGACATTTTTAATTAAAAAAATGCTTAACAATATTTATGTGTCAAATATATCAATAATTTTTTTCAACTACAATACTTTTATCTAAACATATAACTACTTATTTTTTAAATAAATTTTAACACTTTAAAAAGTACTTCTAAAATACTTTTTCAAAGTTATTTTTTTCAACTAAGCGGCTATACAACCCCTTTGCTTGAAACCTCTAAAGCTTATCCATTCTCTCTCTCGATCTCGAGACAAATTTAAGAATTATTAAATTTTTTTATTTATTATTATTTTAAAAATATCAACCTTCGGTGGTTATTTTTTTAAAAGAAAATACAAATATCAATATTAAGGAATGGCTTTTTGCAATCAAAAGAATCACAAAGAAAATAAATTTGAAGAGTATAAGTACAAATTAAAGATATTTAGTGATAATATATTTTTATTTTAATGGTAATATTTGTTTTCATAAAAAATTTTTTTATTGTCAATTGAGTAAATTTCATTGCATTCAGAGATATTTATATAGAGCATTGATTTGATATCCAGATTTGTTGTTGCCGTTAAATTTAATATAACGATAATTATATTATTATTGATAATAAAAAAATTTACTGCTCGAGATAGAAATGCGGGACAAGTACTAAATACTCTCGCCGTCCATTTTGCTTGGCCTCTGTTGACTTGGCACATGAATTAAAAAATAGTAAATGGTGGGGTAATTTTATCAAAGTGCCCTTTGAATATAATAAATATTATGTCTTGAAAAATATAATGGAAAAATGATTATAATTAATGATAAGGGTAAATTAGGAACTATGTGTAAAATTATTTCTTGATTTCGTAAGTCAACAAGTATTATTGCACATCCCAAAATACTATAGGGGCCAAGTAAAGATGGACAAAAAGAATATTATATTTTATGATTATGTAATTTAAAAACTTAGTTGCTTATAAGTTTGTCTCATCAATTAATACGACGATTAAACTTCTGCCCTTTTAATTAAGACAAAAGTCAGCATCCTTAAGCTAGTTATTAATTAATTAATTAATTAACAAATGGACAAAAATTACACATCATAATCTTGACTAGGAAATGATTATGACCAATTTAAATTTGAATTGAAAAAAATAATTCTATAAAGATCGAGTATAATTTATAAATAATCACTTTTCAGTTTCTGCAATTGAAAAATAGGCGATATCACATAGTTTCAATTATCGAACATTATTTTGATATTTTACTAGTGAAATTTCAAACGCATGTTAAGAAAATTATTATAATTTTTTAAAAAAATTAAAGTCATATTTTGTGGAAAAAAGTTCATACACACACATATAATGAATTGTAAAATCAACTATAATTTAATTTTGTCTCTACTTTGCTATTTTGTAAAGAATTTGGAGTATGTACATGACTTTTGATTCCTTTCAAATATTTTTTTTAAAAAAATAAATATCATAATTAAGCAAATAAGAACATGATTAACTAGTTGACTCTAAACAGGGTGGATTAGCAAAAGATTCTAATTAATCATTGTGTTTGTACGTAAGATATCTTTATTAGACAATTTTGGCCATATTATATTTTTTTCTTCAAGAAATTTTAATTTCCCCTAAAAAACTACTTATTGTATAAGCATATATTTTTCAAAATTTTCGATATTTGCTAACTCGAGTATTCAAATTCAACAAAGAAAAAACGACACTTTTTACTAGGTGTTTATTTATTTCTAAGGTTCTAATTACTAGAGAGAATATTTTCTTGAAGTTAAAAAAAAGTTAGGTTTCGGATCAGAATTGAATTCAAGATAGGGTATTTGGAAGTTGTCATAAAAGATTGATAATTGTTTAAGATCAATACAGATTTAGCTAAAGACAATGATAATAAAAAAAAATATAAGTAATATGTACTAGCTAAGAATATATTGTAAGTCTTGTTAAAGAATTTCTTATATTATCCTCATTATTACTAGTATTACTTATATATATTTAACTTTTTAATTACAATTATTGTTTGGTGTGATTAATGACACTAATCGAGTTTAAATGAAGAAGCTAAAATTTATATAACCGATCTTAATTTATGTGTGACTAAGGATTGAGGTGCAGTTATTGTGATATTATTCGGAAGCTCGATTATATGTTTGGACATAAATTTTACTCAACGAAAAAGTTTCAAAAATTATTATTTTATCATTAGTTAATGCAAATTATTACCCAAGCCTTAGTTATGAGTCCGGGATCATAATACCACAATTATCATGGGCCTGTTTCATGCAACTTGTATTAGATGGGCTAGATGGACTTTAAGCCTGGCCCAAACTACTACGGCCCAATAAAATTTCCTATTGATTTCGACTTCGGTCTTGATCAAAAAGTTATGGGTCTTTAGTTTTTATCCTTCGTAATAAACAATCTTTTCAAGGGACATAGGTTTATGCTTTCATATTATAATATTTCACAAATTATGCTCAAGCGTAATTTCAATTTTTAAAGTCCATTTACGACCCACTAGACATAACTTCAATTGCTAAGGAAAAAAATTAAAGATCGACCCAAAGAGTAAAACGTAAGATTAAACAGTCCCAAATACTGAATTTTTCGATACAAATAAGGACTTATTATATTACTAGTAAAACACTACTTATCAAGGACTTTGGTTAAACTTATAAACAGATTTTTATATATTTTATTATTTATGTATTTGGTAAATATTAAAGTGTGTGTAAACTTTCCATTAAATAGACCTTTTCTTTCAAAATTTTATAATAGACTAGAATAATATAAGGAAGTGTATATTTTTATAATTTGGCTATAATATTTTTGATCGAGCGGCTAAATATATATATAAGAACCTTTTTTAATTTATAAAACAGAAGTTGGTCAATATATTAATTATTACTTGGTATAGACATCATAATTTACAGCTTGAATAATTATTCAAGCTGCTTAAACATTATTCTTGACATTGTAAAAGAAATTGCTAAGTCCAAATGAGAATCCCAATCAATTGCCTTTGCTTCAAGTCAATGAAATTGGAATTCATGTCCACACAAATTATTCCAGACATCTAAAAAAAAAAATTAGAAGTAAAATAAAAGATTGTTAGTTTTGTAAGAATATACAAGAGGTTGGGAGTATAGTAATAGTGAGAAATGAGATTATTATTAAAATTCAAGATTTGAAATTAGTGAATTCAGAATGAGTGATGATAGGATGAATCAGCGAGAAGAGAAAAAGGGGGTGAAGTACTATGTAAGATAGAGCACAATTTCACATGGTCCTCATGCTTTTGAGATTTATGATGACATAGTCAAAAGGATAAATTTGAGAGGTCTGTTCAGACAAAATAAATAATATATCACATGACTTAAGTTGTGAAAAATGGAGTTGGATTCTTGCAATACGATATAGGGCAAACCTCAATGAGTATGCTTAGTTCCTATGACGGGGAACAGACTAATGAGAGCGGGTCAAGGAGAAGGATTGACATATTTTTAGATTGATAAGCTTTTAATATTGGAATGTATATGACACCTTAAGCAAATCACACGTTAAAAGGAAGGAAGAGAAAAATATTGTGTTATATAAGACAAAGCACAAGTCTAAATGGTATGATCGCTTATGGATTCGATGATGGCATTGCCCAAGTAATAAATTTGTGAAGTCTATTGGGATAAAATAGATAATATGTGGAATATGATTTGGATCATCACAAATATAATATCAGCGGTAGATCCGTGTGATACAATGGTGAAAAAGAACTGAATAATGATGTAAAGTTCATAAGAAAAAATATATATGATAGCCTAATGGAAGACGAGCTAAATGAGTGCAAATTAAAAGCAAGGATTAGCATAGAGGGCGAGTGCAGATAATACTTTAGGTAAATGTCACTTTGGATAAGGAGAGAAAAGCGAGATTATATATAAGACATACTACATATTCGCATAGTAATTGCGATTTGAAATTCGATAATACTATCATCCCAAAAGACAACTTCGTAAAATCCCTTAACAAAAAAATACACAAAGTAAACAATAAATAACATGGACTTAAACTGTTGTAAAATAGGTATGATCTCATTATATATAAATATCATATATTCAATTATTTTCATACATAATTCAACCCAAAAGTTAAGAAACTTTTTTCACTAGTAAGCATGGGAAGAATGAGGGGTAATTAATGGACCTCAATCTACATACTCCCTCCATTTAAAAAAATATCTCCTTTTCTTTTTAATTCATTTTTTCAAGGATTTATTTATTTTTTTGACAAAATTTTAGTTTCAACTTCACGTTACATGTTTAAAGCCATAAGATTAAAGGATATTTTAATAAATTTAACATAACTTTAATTTAGAACCATACGATTGAAAAATCCTCTTTATTTTCTTAAATTTTATATCAAGTTTTAGATAAAATCATTTTTTTTAAACAGATGGAATGGAGCATATATGTTTAATAAATGCATGGGGTAACATGATTGATTGTTTATGCATGTAATATTATTGGTGCATAACCCTAGTCACCCTTTTTCTCTTTTCCAATAAATGAATTCTTGATTCTTTTTTTTTACACTTTTAGTTGTTGAAGTACACTTGAGAATGGAGTAGAACATTTGCAAAAGCAAAATTCATTTCTTTGTTGACTACAACAAGATACATATTCTAATGGCTCTTTATACAATGGCCCATATTCTCTTATACATTGCCATATAGTCATGACTTATATGTAGTTGAAGTAGTAAAAGAAAGAATAATTAAGTGAAGGTTTTGGGTGGCTATATATGCTACTATTCAAAATACCATTATTTGCTTACATATGTACTATTTGTCTTCTATTTGAGCTTTCCATATAGTATATAATGGCTAATAAGTGCAACAAGGTCTACTTCCAAAGTCATTATGCTTATTCAAATTATTATTTCTATCCCATCATCAATTTTGGTGCTTATACAAATTATCTCTATCCCATCCCTAATGAGTGCTACAAAGTATACTTCCAAGAAATTTCCATATTTTATGTTGCAAATTACAAATTTTGTCTTTGTGAGCTTGCTCATAGCATCAATTTCAAGTTCAGATAAAGAATGGAACGTCATGCTAGGTTGCCAATCAACATAAAACTTGATAATTCATGATGAATGTATTGTAACAAGTCATCTTAAGATGAAAAGTCTTACATTAGCAAAACATATGAGAGATGCAAGGTATATAAGTGAACATGCCTTACCTACTAGTAACGCATTTTTAAAACCGTGCGGACCTAGGCTTAAAGCAGATAATATCACTAACGGACTGAGTCGTTACAGATGGTATCAGAACCACAAAACACAAGAGAGATGCTGAATATATGAGTAAACATGTCTAACCTACTGGTGACGTGTTTTAAAGCCGTATAACCCTACACCTAAAGAAGACAATATAATATCACTAGTGAGCTGGGTCGTTACATATATCCTCTTAATACAAACTACATCTTGTGTCTACATATTAGCATATACCAATTTTTTACAACGTTTCCAAAAAAACATGGTTCATAATAATTTCCCTACGTTTGCAAAATTCTAAAGTATATAGGATTAATTATTCCAATTTCTTTATAACCAATTAATTGTTATTTATATATATAAGATATTTTCTTTGATGAATTTAGAACAATATAGATTTTGTAATTATGAAAAGAATATATGGGATTTCTAGTGTACATCATTGTTCTTAGAGTACTTGATAATGATACAAATGCCATCAAGTGGAAGAAGACTTGTAAAGAAAGTATTTCTATAACACAAGGTAGGAATAATTTAATTTCCTATATACATATATCTCCATTATTTTGTCATATTTTTGGATTTTTCACATAGGACCTAATAGTACTAGCAAGATTATAGACCCTTACTAATAATAAACTTTTTATAAAAAAAAAAGAAGAAAGAAAATTATAATTATCTGTCTGATGCTTACTGATCCGACTAATTCAACTTCATTTTTGCGTAAGGCCTATTAAAGAACATGTGTTCCCTTCCCTAAGAATTACTCGAATCGCACTAATTAAAAAAAAATAAGAAATAATGATGAAGAACATCTATCACTAGACAACAAAATCAATCGCTACTCCTATTTAGTGATGAATTGTCAAAGATTCCATTATTTGAGTTATTATATAGATAATTTATTTAAACAAATTCTTTTTATGTTGCCAATTTATAAAAGTCAAATTCAAAATTGAATTGGTTCTTTGATTTATTTCTTTTTGTTGTGTTCAAACAAATTATAATGAGAGAATATTGGATAAGATCATAAAAAAAGTGAAAATGATATAGAGAAGGAAGTGTATATTAAGTGCCACTTTTTCCCCTATTCAATGGACCTAAATTGAAATAGACCAAAAGTCTCAAACCTAGCAATAGATCTCTTTATTAAAATATTTTATTTTTTTCTTTCATGTTAAGTTCGTTAAAAATGAGGATAATGATGTTTCTGTAAAAGCAGAAAAAATCAAGTTTCATAAATGATATTCCGCACTGATTGTCTCCTCTCAACTCTCTAACACATATTTCTCTTACACCTACCTCTATTCAGCGGCGGAGCTACCTTATGGTTAGGGGGTACATCAGAACCTTTCGATGGAAAATTATATTATGTGTATATGATTAACATAAATTTTTATGTCAACATAAATTTTATGTATATATAGTATATGTCGAACATCCTTCAACTAGTTTGTATATCTGGAAAAAAAAAACCTAGCTTTGATCCCCCACTGGCTCCACCCCAGGCCAAGCATGACCCTTGTAATATTTTCTTAGATTATATATACAAAATATTTTGAAAGAATATTTTTTGTTTACATATTAAACGTCAGAAATATGTAAAAAATTACTTTTTTAAAAAAAAATATTTTCGATGAATGACATTTATTTCCTACCAAACACACCCTAAATGGTCAACAATTAATCCTAAAGTTCAACTCTAAAAATTAAAGGATTAAGACAAAGGTCACTTGTGGTTAATATGGACACTTTGAGTTGATTAGTCAGTCTTACATAATTAGATTCACTAATTGATCAATGATTATCCATGCAAACTTTTGTTAATTAATCAATTAGTTAACCAACAAAGCTGCATTTTCTAATAATTTCCAACTCAAATTGTCCTTTTCTCTTTATGTGGACAAAATATTAATTTATGATCTGATAAATAAAATAATAAATGACCTACTGTAACATTATTAATGTAAAAAAAAAATCTTCACATTATATGCCTGGTAAGAGGTCCTTTTCATGTAGGACGCAAGATTTTAAAAAGATATTGGTAAATTATTGTTTGAAAAAATGAGATAGACCTAAAATCATATAGAAAAAATAGTCTTAGTACAATAAAAGATTTTTATGTATATATATATGAACAATATCAATTAATTATGAATATATTTAATCATGTTACTATTTAAAAAAATTATATAAACGACATCAATTAATTGTGAATACATTTACTCATGTTACAATTCTGAATTTTCAAAGAAAAAATACTGATGAAATATATATATTTAGTAGACATTTAATTTTTTGGACTAGTGTATATATTTCATTATGATAGAGAAGAAAAATAACGCATGCAAATAACGAAGAACAATGTACATATTATACGTTTTTTTTAATAACATTTTCAAATTATTTCGATGAAAATTCCAACTTCTCCACCAGATTTCATCTTGCCATCTTGAGATCAATTGTTACAGTGGATACAAAAAAGAAATACTCAATTACATGGATGACTAAAAAAAATGCACAGTAAATTGGCTTTTTCTCTATTTAGTTCCTTCTCTTGACAAATGTTTGGTAATAAATTGACTAGCCAAAGTACCAATTAATGAATTGCATGTATACAAATCTTTTTATAACAACATCAGTAACATATAAAATATTCTTATTATAACTATCAACTTTTTTGAAATTAATTTTCATGTTATGTTTTATTTTTATAATAATTTTTAATTACCTTTAATAATAACAACCATATTTGTGATCACAAGTTTACTCTAATATCGTACATGAAATTGATGCATGCAGAGGAGGAAAGATTTTTGGAATAATTATAAGTGGTATATAGGGGCGGAACTAGATTGGGATAGAAGATTCATTTATATATTTTTTGACTAAAAATTATGTCTATATAATACGTAATCTTAAATTCTTTTTGATCAATTCATGTAGTTACTTCTCAATATTTTAAATTTCTTTAGCAAAAATTTTAGCTGCATCTTTCACAATAACATAGAGACATTTCTTCTTCTTAGGCTTTTTCTTCATGGAAATAATATACCCCTTTCGTTTCCCAATTTCTATAGTACTTTTTATTTTTTGAGTTTCAGATACATTTAGTTTAATAAAAAATTTACATATACAATCTTTAGCCTTTTTAGAATGAAATTTATATATTTATAAAATTATATAAAAAATATTATAA
>JAABOM020000103.1:2342594-2357948 GCA_011800125.2 Solanum clarkiae
TGAAGTAGCAGTTAGTCAATGCAACTTTCGACGCTCCTCATGGGTCATCTGGAAACAGCCGCTTTATATTTTTAAACTTAGGGGTTAGGCTGCGTACATCCGACTCCCCGTCACCCCGCAATAAGCGGGAGCCTTTTGAGGCATTGGGGAATGTTGTTGTTGTTGTAAATTATAACACATTCCTTACATGAATTTTGATCAAATGCGTGAAATAAAAAAATATTTGCACAAATAATCCTTTCTTAATGTCACTTTTTAAATTCTATCTAATATCAAAAAAAATGTTATGTCCTATCTACTCTAATATCATATTAAATTGCACGTCCATTTAATCATTTTAAAATGCCACATGGAATATAATGTGTATACATAGGGAAACACAATAACTCCCACCTATTTATGGGATCTCATTCACTTCACATTTCACTCAAATGATCATCATCTTCTTCTTCTCAAGTATAGAAAAAAAAAAAAGATAGAAGAAAAAATTAGTGAAAACTAGCTACATAAAGGATCAAGAAAATGTGTGTCAATTCAAAAGAAAAATGGAGTGCTTCATGTAATCAATACTTTTGTGGGCAAAAACAAAAACCAAAAAGATCAAAAGTTCAAGTTCATAGGCTTGCATGGTACTTATATTGCTTTTCCTGTCTCAATTTATATATTATCTCGATTTAATATGACATAATTTGAATTTAGAAAGTCAAATAAGAATATAGATGATTGGGATTTATCCGTACCTCCTTTAAATACTTTAAACCATGACTTATATTATCTTTTATGCAATTTCTAAATATGTAAATTATTTTTTAAAATTTTGAGAGATTATATATATGTCTAAATACATCGTCAAAATAAAGAAATTTGATGCTCGAAATCTGAACTATATTATATAAATTGAGACGAAGAGAGTAAGTATATTACTATTACTTTCTTATGAAGTGTGACTTTGTTCTTGTTCTATTATTTAAGAATTTAATTTATATACATTGATATAAAAAAAGATTTTATATATAAATTATGTATTCAACAAAATTAAAGTAGAGGGATTTTAATTTGCTGTGGCAAATTCATTGTTCTTAAAGAGATATTGCTCGTATTCTCTCTAGGGTTATAAAATCATATTATTTCAGAAAAATAATAAGATTAGTCGTGTCTTTATATCTTGTGTTGTTGTTATTCGTCTGTCTTATATTTGTTACTTTTATCGTTTTTATATATTACCATTTGCTTTCCACTCTACAGAGACTAGATATTTTTGAGATGAGGGTCTTTCGGAAATAACTTCTTTATCTTTGTGAGGTAGTGATAAGGTCTGCGTACGTTTTACCTTCCGCAAACCGCACATGGAATTCAACCGGATATGTAGTTAGGGTTGTTGTTTCATGAACAAATATAATAATTCAAATTTACTCAATAGTAATAATATGATTAATTTTTTTTTTTCAGGAGGAAGAGAAATGAGGAAAAGGAAGGAAAAAATATGGTATTGAAAAACGTGAAGTTGTATATGGAAAATATGAACATATTAAAAGAAAATGAGAAATTAAGGAAGAAAGCAAATCTTCTTCACCAAGAAAATCTTGCTTTATTTTCTGAATTTGAGAAGAAATTTTCTCAATTGGATCGAGTTTTTGCCACCCTTAATTTAATCAGGAGCGGAGCTAGAGTTTAAGTTATGAATTAGGCAGAACTCGAATTACTTTGATGATTAAAACTTGTATTGTTGTAATAAAATCTATGAAATATATAGATTGTTAGTTTATAAACGTGAACTCGTGAACTTTAAATTATGACTTTGATTTTGTTTTAAAAACAACTTGTTATTCATAATCAATCATGTCAATGAAGAAACCCTACTTCATTTTGTACATAAATTAATGTAATTTTGTTTTACATATTCAATTTCAAAATATAGTGCTAGTTTATGTTGTTTGAGCTCTTAAAATATGATCGCGTTTATATTGAGTTCTTCAAAATTAAAAGTAACTCTAATAAAGATAATTTTCTCTTTAATAAATATTACACAATACATATTTGAATTAATCGATTCAAAATAGAAAGTCAAACACTCCCCATAAAAAGAGACATAAGGAATACAATATTAGGTTTATTAAGAATTTCATTCACAACATTTCCATTGACGCCGGATACTTCTCCAAATCCTACTAACACAATGTCTTGTGCATCGGATTGTCCTTGTCATTATTATGGGAGAAACGATGACACGAATTAGGATTCCTCCTAGAGGCAAATACTTTTATGCATCTCTCTTCTGGTTGATCCACATCATCCTCTATTCTCATAAGATGATACACACTAGCTAACAGCCCACCAGACGCTATATTATAGGCACATTTAGAGCGTAGATAGTTGTACCCATATATATAAAAAATGACAGCAATGGAATGCCAATCCTTGGGCTTTATTTGTAAAGTCTGTATTTTATTAGTTTCATATGCTATTTCTAGAATAATCCAACCGATGTAGCAAGTACCCTATGAAATAATCGAGAAAAGCTGGTTCAAACATAGCTATTAGTAAATTTCAAATCACAAACATATGAATTCAAAAGTACAACTAGTTCAATCTAAGAATCTTAATGGTTAACCAAAACAAATTCAAAATCCTGAATACGCTTCTGATTTCTTCCCGAGCTAGCCAGAGCTCAGGCAACACTGCTACATCCTCTGGCTAAAAGCTCCTCATTTCTTCGCATGGAGCAACGACTTCCTATCGTTGTTTTTCAGTGAAAACAAATTAGGGATGGTTATGTTCAGTAGCCGTAAGATGTAGAATTTGATCAGGCGAGGAGATGGAGAAAGTACAGTGAACTCGACGATGATGCTCAAAATTTTTTTGACTGCTTCTGTGTTGATCTGTATATCCGGAAAGCTGCAAAGCACATTGTGGCATTACCGATTACTGTCAAAACTGCTTGGAGAGCCACTACTACCTGAAATTCATGCACAGAACGGAACGTTAGTCATATCGCCATGATAGAAAGAATGATCTACTCGACGTAAACCAGAAGTAGATGTGTTCAGGATTTGAAGTTTATGAACTCCTACAATGATGTCAAGTGAATACTAAACAATAAATAGGTTCACAATCAAATACTTAATACTATATATGAGGTTTGAGCAAAAGCTACTGAGTTTGCATGAACGTATAACCAACACAGTAGATCAACCGCTGCCTAAATGCTAATGGCAGCCTAAATGGGATCCCTTAAGATAGTTAACACATCCAACAAGGCATGACAGCCGTTATGCGTGGGTAATGTGTCTTCCCCCAAAATTACCAGCCGGTTAGAAGCAAATAGCAGCCAAAGCCAGTAAAATGATCGCGAGGTCAATGAATTAATGTATTAACTCCGTGCAATTCCTTTTCCACCTACTCATAGGCCGAGACATGCCATTTTTCTCTTTAATCAGATCACCATTTTTTGCTTCGTTTATTCTCCTTTTAAATGTTAGTTACTCGAACTCGAACATTTTTTTTGTAAAGATTGTTCACAAGAGAACATGAAGGGGGTCTACTTACCTCAAGAGACTCCGAGTTATAAAAGAAATGCCAAGTGCAGGCACATAGTGCACCTCCAAGCAGGGGAACCTAAATTGGAAAGTAGTAAATGAAGTCACTTAGAAGACGTGAACACGGTGAGAAAAGATGGAGATAAGTGCTAAATGATCAAACAGAAACATGACGTGATAACTCAACACGACCAATAACAACAACAATAACATATCCAGTAATCTCAGAGAGGGTAGAGTTATGCTGACCTTATCTCAACCTTGAGGTTCGACTCAAAGGAGAAGCATATCAAAGCAGATATAGAAAGCAAGACAACGCAAAGCATGATGGGGAAAAGAAAAAAAATAAAGGACCAACAACAACTATACAGTAAAATAGTAAAAGATAATCAAAGTACAAGGAGACAACAGAAACTAATAGAAATCGAAGGACAATAAAGAACAAGCGAAACACTACAATTACTAGTATGCAAGGATAAGCGGGACAATGCTAAACTACCTACTAAACCTTCTATCCTAATCCGTGTGCTCCACAACCTCCTTAATTCAACATGACTAATTAAACGAAGAAAACATCATTTATGAGCCAACAACTGGACAAAAACAAAGGAAGAAGAACATACAGAATAGGGAGAGAGGCATGCCGAGGTAAGAGCTAAACGACCAAATAGAAACATGAAGCGATAACTCAGCATGATCAATCAAATAAAAGAAACATCACTTCGATACATTTTAACAACCTGAAAAACTCTCCTTTTGAATGATTCTTTCTTTTTTTTTTTCCCCTCGGAAGAAACTCCATAGTCAAAGTCAACAAAATTTATATATTTGAACTATGTTGGCCAAGTCAAGAGAAAGGTAAGAAAGCGAAAAAAAGAGACCTGGAGAGCAAGAAGTTCAAAACTCCATGGATCACCACCAACTATAATAAATACAGTAGCACTATGTTGGGAGTGTAATCTCAAAAAACTACATCACACGTACATGTTTTCTGCCAATGCTCTCTATGGAGCATTTTGCAGTTGCACAGCATGTCATAAAGGTAGGTTAAAATCCACATGTTTAAATTGTGTATCTTGGTTGACAATACCTGTTTGGAATTGAGGCGTAATTGTGTATCTTGGTTGACAATACAGTCTGGAGACGCATTCATGTGGTAAGTCATTTTCAAAAAGTATATACAGTTCATGCTAAGCTCGTTGACAAAAAACAGGCTCAATATTGCAAACCTAAAGCACAAAATTAGACGAATTATGACTTCCCATAGACAAAAGCCAAATGAAACAAACACGAATAAGCAACATTACTTACCATACCCCAGGAGAGTCCCTTCCAAGATTCATACCCTGACTTCTCCCCATATTTCCAAACCAGAGCCATAGCAGCTACCCTTTGAACAAAGTAATCATTCAGTCATTTCATTCAGCACAAAAGAAATATGAATGGATAACACCCTGCGATAACGTGCATTGCACATTACAATACTCCCTCTGCCCAAAACACAAAACTCTTTCCGTTTTAGGACATCTCAAAATGTTCGATATCATTCCATTACTCTAAAACTTCGTAGTGTTTGATAATTCAAATTTAACCTTTGATGTAATGTTTTAGTATCTTCTAAACTAATTTTTCAACTATTACTTTAAACCAACATTAATTAGGATATTTTTCCATAAGTATTTTCACATTTGGAATAGACCAATCCACAGCTGGAGCTTCATTAAAGTCGAGGAAATATGAGGTGATTTAGTAATGGCAAGGGTACAAGGACCCAAAAGTATAACGAATGGTAAATTTAAACTATCTCAACAACAACAACAATACATCCAGCATAATCCCACAAGTGCAGTCTAGGGAGGGTGGGTGTGCCTGCAACCTTGCCCCTACTTTGTGAACGTAGAGGTAAATTTCGCATCATAGATGGATAAAATTGAGCATTTCTCTATACTATAGAGGGGCGAACAGTGGATACATAGTATATGTTAGGTTTGAACCACAGTAGAGTTTGTTCAAACCTTGTATATGTATTAAGAAAACTCACTAAATAAACTACAACTAATAGATTTAGAACACAATAAATCAAGCCATAATACATAAAAAGATACACAAACTAGACTTCATATGCACATCTACACACCCCAAGCCGTCTACACTGCCAGTTGAACTCTCCAACTTACAAATTTGATCATCTAGACACCTCCAAAATTTATGTGTCCCTCAGCATTGGGACTCCACGAGTTTCAATGGGGACGAGTTGCATAGTTTAGTTGTCAAATGTACTCTCAAATTTGAAATGCTTAGCCAAGTTTGAGCATCTGTTTATGTATTATGGCTTATGAAAATTCACTAATAACTACAAATAATAGATTTCGAACCCAATAAATCAAATGAGTTGTAGAACCCAAACTTGAGTACATAAAATTCAAATCTTGATCAACATCTCACAATACAACAAACAACAACATAACCAGTGGGATCCCACAAGTGGGGTCTGGGAGGTAAAATGTTGGAAGACCTTACCACTAACTCGGCTGTTTCTGGAACCTTCGTCTCAAGAATCGAATCCCATAAGTAAGAAAATACTAGATAATGAACCAAATTACCATCTTAAACTCAAATAGAAATAGAGAAATTACCATTCAACAACACTGGAAACATGACTAACCCAAGTGTGCAATGACAGAGCATTAGAGGGTTCATTGAATTGAAAAGAAGAACCCATTAGAGCAAACTCAAAACCAGAAGCAGAGCCCAAAATTAGGGTTGTAAAAGCAAGTCCAGAAAAACCCAAAATTGCTGCAACATTTTTCAGATTTTGTGATGATTTACTGATAATGGGTGCTGGAAAATGGGTCTTTTTTCTTGTTAAGAAGATAAAGTTTTGATCTTTGGGTGTAAAGAAGAATTGGGTTTGTGTTGGTTTTGGAAGAAAGTGAAGTTTTGAGAGGGATAATGAAATTGGAACTGCCATTGTTGTTGAAGTGAGTAAAGTTTTCCATTTTTTTTTCTTGTTTAGATAAGAGAAAATATGAATGGATTTTTTCAAAATAATATTATATTTTAAAATATAAATATATATAGGCAGAATATATTGCCAATCCCTTAAAGGTTTAAGTGTTAGTAAATTTCATTTCGATACATGTTACAATTAAACACCTTAACACATGATAATATAGTCTTATTAGACCTTTTTGACTTAATTGTTTCTAATAGATCTTAGTTCAAATAATATATATTAAAAATCAAGTATGTAAAATAAATACAATAGTGAGAGTCATGCTGATACAAATGAAGAAGAGAATAGTAACAACGTGAAGAAGTAAAAAAAACATGTAATACTAAATCGAAGAATAAGATAATATGAAGAAACCGGAAAATGTTCAATTACCTATGTGAAAAATTACAGATGGAATCTGAGGTTAAAAAAAAACCATTCCACACAACATTTTGGAGATGCCATCTTTAGTTGTACCATGAGGTTCTTGACATTACAAACACTCCAAGGCAGATTTGTGTAGATCTTTTTTTCTTTTTTTTGACAACCAAGAAATTGGCTGTGGCCAGTTGAACTATTCGAAACTCGATGAATAATTTGTTTAGATTAATTTAAATAATATAACACTATACTATATCACAACATAACAGTATCTTTCTTCCTAGTCCACAGCATCACTAGCGAGAAACCCATTAGTGACATGATCACAACCTGCAAAAAGGCACCAAGCAAATGTTAAAAGTGATCAAAAGTTAAGACTTAAAAGATTTTAAAGAAGGGAAAAGGAAAAGAAAATAGAAAGACAAATGAATAGGATGAGAAAACGGACAACAACAACAACAACAATATACCCAGTGTAATCCCACAAGTGGAGTTTGGGGAGGTAAAATGTACGCAGACCTTACCATTACCTCATAGAGGTAGAGAGATTGTTTTCGAGACACCCTTATTGCCTTCTCCCGTATGAATCTTGTAATTTTTTTTTAAAGATTCCATAAGCGTTAAGAGCAGAAATGCCATCTTTTGGTAATGGTAGGGGCAAAATGCAGCCCAACTACTAACGGAGGGTAAGCCCCTCAACGGAGAGGTACAAGGGCAAGTTTGGCCCTTCTCCATTAAATAAAAGAATTTAACTTATATACACTATATTGCAAGGAACTTCTTATGATCGGTGTATTATAAACTTGTTATAGCAAGCAACCTGCTATTTTCTAGGTTCTTATTTCAATTATTATGGACGGTGATCCGTAGTTAAGTGACCTGATAATATAAAAGATCTTTTACATTGACAGTGCAGAGAAGTTAAAATCTAAATCCAAATATGGCAGTTGGAAGACCGCTTAACCTTGATAGTCCTAGTATCACATTAGTAGATGTGTTGGGGGTTCAAGGCTATCAGATTGCCAAGTCCAGGAGGTAAAATTCAGGTGTATACAGAATAAAAGTCGTCTAAGTTCAGGGCGGTTCCAATCTATTCTGCCTAAAAAGGAGCAACCTCTTTTATAAATATGATGTCAATCTCACAAATGCACAAACCAGGTGATGGACCTGGTGTTTTAGCAGCGGGATCATTTGAACTCAGCACTTTCAGCTTTGACCTCATGTGCATGTGTGTGTGAGAGAGAAAATCGATTAGATTTGATGTGACTTAAGAGAACCAAACCTAGTGTTTCATGAGACGAATGGGTGCAATGGCATTTGCCCTCAACTTGGCATCTTAGATTCGCCTCTGATATAGAGATAATTTGTACACCATAATTCAGATAAACGCATAGATTTTGGCAATTTTGAGTAACTAAAACTTTGAACTATTACCAAATCATCTTTCGTTTGAGACTTTTTCAATAGGAAAGAAAGTTTAGTCGATAGACGACTTACTGATATAGCTGGAGGGACACCAACAAGGGGATCTTGGAAAAACTTATTTGCAAGAGCAAGGGCCAAAAGACTGCTTTGCATGCCTGCAAAATGCAATTTAGAAATGACAACATCAATCAAGTTCCGATAGTATATCCATCCCGTGCAAGGTGATGTTATTATGTAGTCTCCAAACCTGTTTCATATGACAGTGTTCTTTGTAGAGCTTTGACATCTGGTGCTTCGTGGAAGGCTAAGCCAGAAAGGTAATAGCCCAAGATGAACGCTGACAAATGAAATGCAATCACAAGGAACAAAACAGACATTCCCGAAGAGGACACGACAGAATCTATATTAATAGCGAGTGGAGCTCCTACACAGAGAGCAGTCACAAAAACTGATAGGGGAGGTAACAATGGCCGAATAGCATTGCAAATCTGCGGGAAGAATCTGTTGAAGCAAAACCAAAAGTCGTAAAGAATGAAGTTCGGATTGTTGAAGGATACGTGTACATATAACATCAATAATACCTATTCAGAAGCAGTCCACCAGCAACAGGTGCAACAACAATCTGGAGTATGTTGGAAATCATTCCCTTAACATCCACAGGCAACTTTTTCCCAATAAGCAATAATGTTAAAATCGGTGTGATAAAAGCAGCAGTAGCTGTAGATAACGCTGTCATCACTATACTAAGAGGGGCCATTTGTGGATCGGTTAGAAAAGTAGCATAATTTGACAGCTGCGCTCCGCTAACACAAGAGGTCAACATTATCCCTGCAGCTGATACACAGCTAACGGAACTTTAGTCAGCATACACTTTTCTTTCCTGGTAAAGCGTTCAGAGATTTTACCTAAGGAAGTTGGAAGACCAAATACGGCCGTCGCAAGTGTGCCAAAAAGATACCCGAGTAGTGGCTTCAGAGCGAATTGACCGATATAACCAGCAAAAATGGCAGCAGGTTTTTTGAAAGCTTCAAGAAAGTCCTTTTCATTTGAGTTGACTCCAACAGCAAACATTAAAAATCCTAATGCAGGGGCATAGTACCTAGAAACGGTAAAGTAAACATGACACCATAAGATAAGGTGAAAAACTAAGCAGTTTCGACTTTTTGGTGTGCACTCTGCAACTGTCTGTCTCATAATACCTTTCTCTAACTTTCCTAGATAGCAAACATGAGACCAAATTGGTGCAAATACTGAACGACGGACTTTTGCCAAGTTCCAATTCTATACCTCCATCCTTTTCTAGAGAGCATTAATTTGTAAAATATAGATGTATTCAGAAAACTTTCATCAAAGGAGACCTTTGGCACAGGCCTCTACCACACCTCTTGCTACAACTAATGCCAATTGGTTTAGTTATAGTCTTATAGAAGCCTCAGTATACATTTATAAGGAAAAAGTCAAATGATATGATCAAGCAACAAGACTTTGACCAAATCAAGCAGAGAGATATAAGTCCTCTAGAATGCAATTAATGATTTGAGCAGGAAAATTTTATGCAAGTTTCTTCAGGTAACACGTCTGACTAAAACTCTGCTTTCAGAAAGCGATCAAATGAATACATTTTGAAATTCTCCAAATGATTAATTTGAACAATGTGTATTATAAGACTCAAAAGTATCTTAAAACTGTTTATTTATGTAGTTCAACAACATAAAGATGCCACCGAGTTCACGAATGCAAAGGAAATATTTTCTTCTATTTAAAATAATTTGCACAGACAGCATATAACACCTTCACAAGTACAACTAAAGCTCTAAATTAAAATTAAAAATGCTCTTGGTTGCTTTAATAAAATATAAATGCACTTGCTTTATGCAGTAATTAATGTCACTTGATACGTCAAACAGGGAAAAGAATTGCAAGTAAATTGACTTCTTTGTCTAAAAGACAACAGTATCAATTAATAAGATCAAAATTTAGAAACAAGCATCCTACATTCACGTTACCCTGTGAACTTTCGATAGAGTTATCAGACCCATTGTAAAACTTTTCAGCAAGATATCATGAGATACTAGTGCGATAGAACAAAATCGTTCAGAAACTAAGCACCAGTGGAATGATAGACAAACCTGTTGGTAAACCAAGTAAAAGAAGGCGGATAGATAAGAGCCAAGATTGTGCTAGCAAGAACCACATGAGGCAGAAAAGAGTTTGCTCCCTTCAAAATTGTCAAAAAGGCGTTCTCGTCTTGTTTCAGATTCTGAAATATCAAAACGTCTATTGTTAAAATAGGCAACTTCAATGCAAATACTTTATATTAAAGAAAGTCAAATCCCACAAATCAGATGTTGGCTTGGAAACATACAAGAAAACAATATAACTCCTTTCCCCTATTGTATTTCTTTTCCTTTTCTAAAATACCGAGAGTTGCAGATTTAGGTTTAAGAATAGAGACATGAGCTAATCAACCTCTTTGCTCCACAATTTCAAGCAAAAGAAGCATTAGAAACATTAGAAATGTACTGAAACTGAAGAGACCTTTACCTTCACAGAGAAATCTCTCCAATTAGTAATAACACTCAGCACATCAGCTTGAGGTGCAAATTGAAATGGCTAAAGGAACTAAAAGGAATGCTTCGTCTATTAACTTCTTCTCATATTTGGACCTTTATCCACAAATAAATAGCGAATTTTCTTTTTATTTTTTTGTAAGGGTGATGTCTATGCAAGCTTGCACACACATCGACAAGTCCATTTAATATCTGCTACCTCCCACCAATACAAGTATTAGATAATTTTGCTGGCAAAGGCTTAGATAAATGGAACGAAATCACATAGATATTTCTTGTCTCTGTTAGGATTTAAGCTGTAGTTTCTCATGATTTTCGTCCCAATTTATTGTAAGCTAGATCATCTAGAGAATTTTTATATCAAACTCGTATTTTTATGGAAAGATGATCTTCAAAGCCCTACACCTCTCAAAGAAAATGGTTGTTGACTTCTTGCCAATAAATTACAACTCTCTCATTGATTGATTCCACATACAAATTCATGTCAAAGTGAGAAACATATGATTGAACTTTGAGTAGAGATCTCAAAAGGTTAAAATGAAAAACCTCAAGTGATTCAGAATCATTAGGCCCAAGCGAATCTGAGAACTTTTCCGAAATACATCTACTAACCAACAATCTTGAGCTACCACCTATACGAAAAGATGACATTCAAAAAAGCAACAGAATAAATAATCAACTAAACTTGACATTCAAATAGATTCAAACTTGGAGAAAACAAGAATATAATTTGAGTTTAAAAAGATCACCTACTTGGCAATGTGGATTGTATAGCTGATGGAAACCCCACCAATCGTACCCCTTCAAGGACCCAAATATTCATTAAAAGGGACAGTAGAAACATACTTGATAAGAAAATCACATAATCTGAGAACTTCTCAGAGATACATCTACTAAACAACAGTCTTGAATTACCAGCTATACAAACAAAATATCGCCTTCATGAACAAAGAGTACATCATCAACTAACTTAGGAGGCAAAATGATCTCAATTTTGAGCAAACTAGAACACTAGAATCAAGAAACTCAAGTACAAGTTGGACTAATTCATCAAAAGGGGTAGTAGAAATACAATTCGATATCGAAGAAAAGATCATAAAAATCTATTCCTTTTTATTTTTGAATAAAATCGTGGTGTCTAGACCAACTTATGCACACCTAAACTAATTCCATGGGATATCTGCCACCTCACATCTGTCCATAAAGACTAGAACAGATGAAAATAAATCACCTAGTAATTTGCCTTTGCTAGAATTTGAACCTAAGATCTCGTGGTGCTCAACCCACTTCATTGACCACTGGGCAACACCTCTGGATGAAAAAAAATCTCTCTTTTTTCTTTTTATACTTATAAGTAAAGAGAACATTATCCACTGTACTTCGAGAAGGAAAAAGATTCAAACTTTGAGCAAAATAGATTACAATTGAGCTAATAAAAGCACCTTCAAGAATCCAAGTACAAGCTAAGACTAATTCATCAGAAATGGCAGTAGAATGACCCTAGATACTGAAATTTTTTTTTCACAAAATCAATTTTCCTTTCACAAATTGTACCCCATCAAGAACTCCAAACTGGTCTAAGCTATCAAAAGGGGCAGCAGCAATACATTTGATACTAAAAAACAAACGAACCTGAGGAAGTGGAAGAACCTACTTGAAGCAAAAAGATTCAAACTTTGAGCAAAATAGATTACAACTGAGGGGAAAAAATAGCATCTTCAAGAACCCAAGTACAAGTTGGACTAATTCATTAAAAGGAGCAGTACAGATACACTTGATAAGAAAAAAAAAATCACAAAATCCTTTTCTCTTTCATCAACCATACCCCTTCAAGAACCTAGGTGCAATTGGACCAATTCACCAAAAAGGGGCATTATAAATGCACCTTTCTTTTTCTTTCATCATTCATACCCTTCAAAATCCAACTACAGTTTGACTATTGAGAAGCAAAAAGATTCAAACTTTAAGCAAAATACAGGACAATTGAGGTAACTAGAGAAAAGGGGAAGTTACACATTTGGCTGCTTGGCCTTAAATACTTTACATCAGTTAGACAATATACATGCTATATACAAATATTATGTGCATATTATACATTTGCAGACAATTTTTGTTTTTGGTCCCCTAGCTACTTATGTCAGTTTTTCCAGAAAGAATAATAACTATTTAGCAAAATGGACTATATAATTGAAAAGTTGGACTAAAACTATGAAAAGGGGCAGTACAAATACACTTGATACTGAAAAAAAATTCACAAAAATCTATTTTTATTTCATCAATGATACCCCCATAAAGAACCCAAAATTCGACTAAACTATCAAAAGGGTAAGCATAAATACACTTGCATGTTGAAAAAACCTCATAAAAATCTCTCCTTTTTATTTCTAATAAGTATAAAAACAAACAAACCTGAGGAGTTTAAGCATTTCTTGGGAAAAGAAACAAGTGGGGGTTGATGCAAACATGGCAAAGATTTGTGAAGTGAAGATGAATCAAGAATCTTGAAGCCATACTGCTGAAAAAGAAGAAATTTAATACTCATTTTTTATTTTTTTTTTAATTTTTAGTTTCTGATTTTCAGAGAAACTAAAAGGAGACTTATGTTTTTTGTTGTTTTTTCTGGAGTGTAAATAATAGTAGAATTCAACTGATCTAATTTTAGGAGAAAATAACAAAAATAGTCCCTTATATTTGAGAAATAGGTTCAAAATGACACTTGTAAGTATGTTTTGAACTATTTTGGTCATTATATTAGCCAAAAATTAACAGTTTTAGTCCTTATCAATTTCTTTTACCAAAAAAGGTCTACTAGATTGGATGAAACTATAAGAAACGGAAAAAATAAATTAGTAGGAATAGTATGATTTTTGTTCTTTTTACTTATTTCTAGAATTTGAAAGTAAAATTTTATTCTAATCATTGCTTACCTTTTTTGTTATATTTTTTTGGTATTTAGTGCAATTTTTGTGTTTGCATATTTTAAGATTTGATGAGACTTTTTTAATTTTATAATCAATTTTGTTTACTGTTTCGTCAAATTTAATAAATGTAGTTTCTTAAATATTTAACGAAAATTAAAAATGTTAACAATTGATAAATTTAAAGGATTGAATTTTTTTATACCATTTAAATGATTATTTTGAATCTACTCTCAATATATGGGACCACTTTTATCATTTTCTTCAATTTTAGCTATCTATTATTACTCGTTATAATTTATGTTCAACTTTTTTCTAATCAGTTAAAAAAATGATATATTCTTATATTAGTAAAAAAAAATTAGTTTTTCTAATTTTTTATTTTGTCCTTAATATAATTATTCAGAGTCAAAAAAATATTTATTTTATAATTTTTCATCATAATTTTTAAAAAAATTTATTTATTTAAAATTTCATATCTAATCAAATATTATCACAAAAATTAAACAGAGAAAATAATAATTTTAGGTACCAAATCTCTTAGCAACCTACAAATATTAGCCAACAAACATAAATGGACAAATGACCTTTGTTAGGCTATTCCATGGTCCACCTATATAAAAAGGAAAAAAAAAATAATTCATGTCTAAATAAGATTTTAATTTGAAATTATATAGGAAATAAATTTTGTGGTTGTTGAGTTCAAGTAGGTTAAATATTCGTATAAATATAGATTTTGTTACAACTATTTGAATATCGCATTCGGAGTATTTTATCGATAGTGTGGAGGAATGATCAGATAGCAAGAGGAGAAAAATTCGTGAAGAAAGATGAGAAGAGACTCAGCGGATGGGGAATTTTGGATTGCTTCAAAAATGCTAAGTCATTGGACCGAGTTGGAGAAGTATACGTTAAATTAGCGAGTTGTCATTTGAAATTAAATAACAAAAATGAGGGCGTTCATGTTGACAATAACGTTGCTCGTTACTACAAGAAGATAAATATTACTCCCTTTGTCCCAATCTATACGATTTACTTTCCTTTTTAGTCATTAGTAACAATATAACTTTAGAATATCTATTTTACTCTTAATTAAATAATTACTAGCCATATAAATATCTATGGTTTATTTTACACAACAAGTTTCAAGGATCTTTCTTTTTTTCTTAAAAAATTTTGTGTCAGATTAAACTAACTCATATAAATTGGGATGGAGAGTCGAAGTAGTACAAGAAAGGCAATATACACATGTGTTTTAGACTTTGGAAGGGTAAATGTATCCACAAAATATAATACTCCCTCTGTCCCATATTAACTGAATTTTTAAAATAATGCACATAGATTAAGAAATATATTTTAAGACAATTTTAATCAAATTTTTCATTACTGCCTTTTTGTTTATTCTTAAGTTATTAATTAATAAAGATTTAAAATATGAATTTAATAATGGTGGTAGAAGTTAAGATGACTCTTAGAGTTCCAACATCCATTTTTCCAACAACCACACATTAATTTTCAAGATTTACGTA
>JAABOM020000103.1:2358242-2422866 GCA_011800125.2 Solanum clarkiae
ACATGTACTCCTCAAAATTTAACTTCCCTCCAAAAGTTTTTCTATAAAAAGAAAATTTATTTTTCTTAATGTTGAATTAATCATGGCTACAATACAATTTGATCTAAATATTTCATTTGATTGTGATACTAATGAGTTTTCTGATCTTAGTATTGAAACAAATGACAATATTGATGAAATGTTGCCCTTACGGAAAATATTGCCTCATAAAGATAATTAAATGTACTTTGTAAAGAGTGTAGTTTAATTTTTTTTAAAAGTTTAACTTTATTAAAGGAAAGGGTAATATTGGAAAAAATTTCAAACATCTACCTTGAAGTTTGAACAATTCAAATATTTTGATCACTAAAAAGTATTCTAAAAATTCAGTTATATTGAGACGGAGGGAGTAATAAAATAGCTCGTTATATGAACAAGAACATAATATGGAGCATGCTATTATTTATTATGATAAAGTAGCTAATCTTTTTTAGAGTCACAATTTAATATCAACTCCAAATTAATACAAGTAGAAAATTGAAAGAATTTTATGTTAAAGTTGAAAAATATCGAACAACAAATTGAATTATGGAATTAAGAGAGCATCTTCTCAATATTGATCATGTGAATCAACAATTTTTTCTTTCTTTCGTAAACTTAGATATTTCATGTATGTATTATTAAAAATTAGTGTAATATAAGGAAATTTTTGAAGTTATACAACTTCTCAAAATAATATTTATCATCATATAGCCCAATGTATAATATTTTACAACATTATACCTTGTAAAAATCATGATATTATATGGATCAATTACTTTGCATAACGTGTATATATAAAATAGATATTTATATACAAATATGGGATACATAGAGGATAATTTTTTGGAACCTAATTGTGAAATTATTTATCAAAAATGGATCTGGCCGAAATTACTTATCCGTTTATCTCATTTTCTCATTTTTTATTTCGCGTATGAAGCCATCATCACTATTCCGTGATACTTCATTGTATACTTTTCAAAAACTCTGTGTGCTAATACATGTCGAAGCTTTGATATTTATAATTTCACGTTTCGAGATTTCAAAATTCGTAAAAAGTAGAAGTCACGTCACTCATGGTGAAACCTAACCTGTTTAGGATGAATCCTCTAAATTTTAAAACAAAAAACATTCGGTGATAATCTTTAATAAAATTCATTTGCTAATATACACAAAAAGCAACTGATAATATGTAATTAATTTTCAGGTCCCCAATGAAAAAAAAAATGACAATGTCATTCATGGCGAAACCGATGATATTTGGGATGGATCCTCTGAATTTAAGGAAAAATAGAGTTCCACATAAAATATTTGAAAAATTCATGTGTTTACACACATCTAAAATTTCGACCATGATGACATATTTCAAAAAATTTCGAGACCCCAAAACTCGAAAATAAATTAAAGCAACGCCATTATTTTGTGGATTTCAGCACAAATTTTGTGGGTTCATTGGTAGCAACCTATTAAATGATACTCACTATTTTTGAAAGGCAGATTTTGCTTTTCGGGAGTTTATGCGTCACGAAAAAGAATTCAGGATTATCTTAATTTTTTTTTTTGTATATGTTAGTTCATTATTTTTCAAAATATATTGAGACAGGACTTTGTTTGAGCTCAAATTTTAAGGGTCTATTGGTAACAAACTATTAAATAATGATAATCATGATTTTTGAAAGGCGGCCCTCACTCTTATGAAGTTTATGTGTCATGAGATAGAAAATTAGAATTATCTCATTCTCGTCTATACTAGTTCATGAATTTTTGAAAATATATGTGATCGACTTTATTTAAGCTCAAATATCGGTTTTTTTTTTTTTTTAATATACACTTATGTTGGAGGTTGAGCCTAGTGAGGTTCTTAGAAGATGTATTTACTCATTAGGTGGACACTTAACTAAGTAACAAACATGTTCACTTGATAATTCCAAAGACTTTAGTATTTTATGTTAATAAAATAACACATCCACATGGAACATAATTTAGTCAATTATTTCTTTTTGTGGCAAGGGAATAACTTTTGTGTTACAACTTTTTATCTATGAATTAAAAAAACACAAGATCCTAATTAAAGGCAAGTCATGTTCATTTTAGGGAAATAGAAAAGTGAAGTCAATAATTTCAAATATATACAGGAAACTAATTAATTTACAACAAATATAGTCCTGATATTCTCGCATCTATTCTTCATCACATTGGTGAAACAAAACAAAAATATCGGACGCAACGATATTGAAATATTTGGTACATAAAGCCATGATCTGATAGATATACATCGAAATCTATAATCTACTTAATATAATTAATATATAATTATTTACGTGAATAATAGCCAAAAATCATAAAAATATTATACATGATTATACAATATAACTTGTCAAAAGTCTTAAAAAGTATACATTAATTATACAATTTAGATTACTTATACATGAGCTATACAATGAATATACAAAAGTGTAGGTATAGTATACTATAGCCATGCAAGTTAGAATAGTGAGTTTTAGAAACCTATACTCTAGAGAAAACAAAAAATTAAATAAGCCATTTGAAACATTTAAAACTATTTTTCTTGTATCCAACTCCTTTCAAGCACTTTATGGTCAAATTTGGCTAAATGCAAATATATACAAGTTGGCACATTGCATTCTAATAAAAATCATACTAAAATCACACGTCTTATCTTGATCCTTACTAAAAAAAAATAATACTAACAGAAAAAGCAGTTTGACGCATAAAACATCTTGCATTAGTAAAGTCCTAATAAAAGCCGCACATCAAGGGATGGATGTAAACAATCTATCTAATGTAAGCATTAGCGACTGCTTCCATAGCTCAAACTGGTGACCTATAGGTCACACATAAACAACTAAACCGTTGCTTTAAGGCTTCCCTTATCTTGATCACTACTAATCGAGAAGAAAATAAGATTCTTTCCGGTGACTCTTTGTCCAAAACTCTCTTTTCAACTTAACAAGTTGAGCCAAAAGTTTATTGAAAACAACATATCTACCTCTCACAAGGTAGGGTTAAGGTTTGAGTATACCCCCTCCTCTTGGGATCATACAATTGGTATGTAGTTGTTGTTGTGATAGTTTTAGCAAGAAAGTCTTGATATAGATGAGAAGGTTTGTCTAAAAATCTTCCTAAGTTATCAATGAAAACAATCATCATTCATCAACATGTCAATACAATATGTTAAACTTGCAATTTTACAACAACGACAACATACCCAATGTGATCATATAAGTCGTCAATGAATATATATGTTGTTGCGTTCAAACTCAGATAACTCCAATACTAAATTTTAACTTTTGGAGTTTAGCAAGTGGAAATTTAGTCATAATAAAGAAGATCATCATAACAAGCTTTGCCATGTGGTCATTAAGACTAATCACTTCAAGAAAACCATTCTATTATACTAATACACATCTATATAATTGTATTTTAAACAAGAAGGGATCTATTGAACAAACGGTTCAAAAACTTGAAGGGCCATAGCACTATATATACTAGTAGTTCAAATAATGCAAAATGTATCAAGCTCTACTTTCCAAAGTACTCATTTGTTGCCATGAAAATGTTGAGAATTCTTGTTATTTTTACTATACTTGGTTGTTTTTCATGGCCTAGTATGCAGAGTGATTTGGAGACGTACATAGTTCAAGTCGAACCTCCAAAAAGCCAAATTTCCGTTCAATCATCAAGAGCAGAGTTGGAGAGTTGGTATAGGTCTTTCTTGCCAAAGACCATAGCAACCGCTGGCTCAGGTGAAAAGGTGCGATTGATATATTCATATCACAATGTGATGAAAGGCTTTGCAGCAAGATTATCAGCAGAGCAAGTGAAAGAAATGGAGAAGCAAAAGGGCTTTATATCTGCAAGGCCTCGAACGATATTGCCTCTACACACTACACATACTCCAAATTTTCTTGGATTGCAACAGAACATGGGCTTGTGGAGGGATTCCAACTATGGGAGAGGTGTGATCATCGGAGTTTTAGACACTGGGATCTCGCCTGACCATCCTTCATTTAGCGACAAAGGAATGCCTCCCCCTCCACTAAATGGAAAGGTCAGTGTAACTGGAGCTTCTTTACAAAGTGTAACAACAAGCTCATTGGTGTGCAGACGTTTCTAGAAAACAGTAATTCGCCAGTAGATGCTAATGGGCACGGTACACACACTGCCAGCACTGCTGCTGGCGGTTTTGTGAAAGGTGCCAATGTGAATGGGAATGCAAATGGTACCGCGGTTGGGATTGCCCCTCTTGCTCACCTGGCCATTTATAAGGTGTGTGATTCATCCGGTTGCTCTGACAGTGACATTCTTGCTGCCATGGATACAGCTATTGATGATGGGGTCGATATCCTATCACTTTCCCTTGGCGGACGTAGTAAGCCATTCTATAATGATGTGATTGCACTCGGTGCATTTACTGCAACACAAAGAGGTATTCTTGTAAGTTGCTCTGCCGGTAATACTGGTCCATATGGTAGCACCTTATCAAATGAAGCTCTGTGGATTCTAACAGTAGGTGCAAGCACTCTTGACAGGAAAATGAAGGCCACTGTTAAACTCGGAAACCAAAAAGTATACGAAGGTGAATCAGTATTTCATCCAAAGGGTCACAATCCAACATTTTCCCCTTTGTTTGATCCTTCACTGAATTCATTTGACTTAAACAGCCGTTACTGCGGAACAGGTACACTGAATGACCCTGACATTGAAGGCAAAATAGTTTTGTGCATGTCAGGTGGTGGCTATTCCAGGATTGCAAAAGGACAAGCTGTAAAAGATGCTGGAGGTGTTGGCATGATTATCTACAATGGACCAGAAGGTGGTTTCACTATGTTAGCCGAGGCAAACGTCCTTCCATCTGTGTTTGTTACTTATCAAGATGGGATGAATATTCTTGCCTACATGAAATCAACACCGGAACCAACTGCAAGAATGTCGTTCCATGGAACAGTAATCGGAGATAAAAATTCACCAGTGGTTGCTTCATTTTCTTCTCGCAGACCAAACTTAGCTAGTCCTGGAATCTTAAAGCCTGATATTATTGGCCCAGGTGTTAACATTCTTGCTGCTTGGCCTACCTCCGCTCGCACAAAATCTACCTTCAATATTATATCGGGCACCTCTATGTCTTGTCCTCACCTCAGTGGAGTAGCAGCACTGCTGAAAAGCACACACCCGACTTGGTCCCCTGCAGCTATCAAATCAGCAATCATGACAACCGCTGACACAGTGAATCTCGCCAACATTCCCATCTTAGATGAAAGACTCATTCCGGCTAACGTCTTTGCCATTGGTGCAGGACATGTCAATCCATCAAGAGCTAATGATCCAGGATTACACTAGGTATGTCGTCGTTGTTGTTTTATTATTTTCAGTGATCAATGTTACATTGTAAAACCATCCTATATAATGGTATCGATCCAAAACGTTGATATTGTGAAAATGTAACATATCAAACATATTTATTCAAATATATTCTTGTTATACATTGTTCCAATTACTAAAATGAGAAGAAATATAAAACTAAAAACCAATTGTAGACTGTAGCACTACTGCAATTGGACTTCTTACAGAGTACTTCTTACAACTCCATTTCAAGAATCCTTGTGCAATGCCACTGCTTGGGCTATTATCTCTTCTCGTAAACGTCACTTGGTATTTCAACTTCTGGTTCATCTTTGAGAATTTCAGAGTTGAGGGCTTAACAATCACGGAGACTTCCGGTGGGGAAGCTATTTCCACACTGTAAGAAGAATTTGCTTCCCCGACGTTAGTCACTGTTCTCGTATATGTCTGAGAAATGTCTCCGAGTGTGATGGAGAATGAAGGATAATTTAGTTGTGCTTCAGGAATGTGTTTCACTGACTTACAATCCACTTTGCATTGCATGAGGTTTCCCACCTGTCGACTTGTGTAATTCAAACCACATAGGTAAGGCAGGTAGTCCTTAATTTGTGTGTCGTAGATTAGTCCTGGATCATTAGCTCTTGATGGATTGACATGTCCTGCACCTGTGGCAAAAATGTTAGCTGGAAGGAGCCTTTCATCTAAGATGGGATCGTTGGCGAGGTTCACTGTGTCAGCAGTTGTCATGATTGCTGATTTTATAGCTGCAGGTGACCAAGTCGGGTGTGTGCTTTTCAACAATGCTGCTACTCCGCTGAGATGAGGACAAGACATGGAGGTGCCAGATGCAATATTGAAGGTAGATTTCGTTCTTTTGTTGTAGTCAACGGAGGTAGGCCAAGCAGCAAGAATGTTATGACCGGGACCAATAATGTCAGGCTTCAAGATTCCAGGACTAGCAATGCTTGGTCCGCGAGAAGAAAATGCAGTAACCACCGGAGCATCTTTATCTCTAATTATTGTTCCTTGAAATGCAATTCTAGCAATTGGTTTCGACGCTGAGTTCATGTAGTCAAGAATTTCCATTCCGTCATTGTAGGTAATATATAGAGCTGGAAGGACATGAGCATCAGCAAACTTAGTGAAGCCGTAATCAGCTATACTAAAGATAATCATACCAACACCTCCGGCATCCTTTACAGCTTGTCCTTTTTCAATCCTGGAATAACCACCGCCTACCATACAGAGAACAATTTTGCCTTTAATTTCAGGGTCACTAAGAGTACCTGGTCCGCAGTAAGGGCTGTCGAAGTCAGTTGCATTCTGTGAAGGATCATACAAAGGGAAAAATGCCGGATTATGACCCTTTGCATGAAATGCTGATTCACCCTCGAGTACTTTTTGATTTCCGAGCTTGACCTTGGCCTTGAGTTTCCTGTCAATAGTGCTTGCACCTACTGTCAGAATCCACGGAGCTTCATTTGATAAGGTGCTTTCATATGGACCATTATTACCGGCAGAGCAACTTACAAGAATACCTCTTTTAGTTGCACTGTACGCCCCGAGTGCAATGGGGTCATCATAGAATGACTTACTACCTCCACCAAGGGAAAGGGACAGGATATCTACTCCATCATCAATAGCTGTGTCCATGGAAGCGAGAATGTCACTGTCAGAGCAACCAGACATATCACAGACCTTATAAATGGCCAGGTGAACAAGAGGGGCAATTCCAACCGCAGTGCCTTTAGCATTCCCATATATATTGGCACCTTTCACAAAAGCGCCAGCAGCTGTGCTGGCGGTATGTGTGCCATGTCCATTATCATCTATCGGTGAACCATTGTTTAGGAATGTCCTCAGACCAATGAGCTTGTTGTTACACTTTGTAGTGAAATTCGATTCACACTTCCCTTTCCATTTAGCAGGCGGAGGAGGCATCCCTTCATCGCTAAATGATGGATGATCAGGGGAAATCCCGGTGTCCAAGACTCCAATGATCACACCTTTTCCATAGTTGGCATCCCTCCACAAGCCAACATTTTGTTGCAATCCAAGAAAACTCGGAGTATGTGTAGTGTGCAATGACAATATCCTCTGAGGCCACGCAGCTATAAAGCCCGGTTTCTTCTCCATTTCCTTCACTTGCTTCGGTGACAGTCTTGCAGCAAAGCCTATCATCACATTATGATACGAATATATCAACTGCGGCTTTTCATCTATGCCAGCGGTTGCTGTGGTCTTTGGCAAGAAAGACTTGTACCAGCTCTCCAAATCCATTCTTGACGATTGAGTGGAAATTTGGCTTTCTGGAGATTCGACTTGAACTATGTACGTCTTCAAATCGCTCTGCATACTAGGCCATGAAAAACAACCAAGTATACCAAAAATCACAAAAAATATTTTCAAGATTTTCATGATTGCAAATGTGTTTGAACTAATGATGTACACTTAGGAAGAGTATATGTAGTACTACTTTGGCCCTGCAATTTAATTTGATTACTAATCTTGTTTTATTAAAGGACCCCTCATGTTAATTAGTCTAATTAATTGCTTTCCTAGAAAGGATTAGTATTAATGACCACATGCCAAAGCTTTATTCTCATAATGTTCTTCTTAATTAAGAACACATTTCCACTTGCAAAGCTGTAATTTTAACAGCATGTTGGGCTATTGACATAGACAACTTCATGAATGATGACTATTTCAATTGAGAACTTCAATAAAATTAAAAACTCTACAAGTTATTTATTGTGAAAGCTATCCTTAGAGGATCGATTTCGACTTTGATGACCAACGTCCTGTTGTCTTTATCGACTAACACCCTTTGTGAAATGTAAAACAATGCGTAGTTTTACATTTAGACATGATCAAAATTTTCCGAGGTAGGTGTGTCAATCTTCTCATGAGGCAATTTCAAAGGCTTCCCTTGGAAATTTTTTCGAAAATTCGCGTGTTTTTACTTGCTAGTTAAGTTATTTGGAAAAATTAAAGAAAGACTTTGAAAATATTTTATTTTCTTGTCAATTATTAGTATGTGATCTTATTAGTGGATCTCAAAGCAATTATCTTTCATTTTTCATAGTCAAAACAAAGAGATGTGATGTTAATGTGAAAGTCTACTAGAAGAGAGAATGGTGCTGGGATACACTTCTTTGCAATGCAATGTGCCAACTTGTTACTCCCTCTCTTCTAATTTGTTTATCTAATTTTGACTTGACACAAAATTTAAGAAAGTATAAAAGATTTTTATATCTTGTGAAAAATCTAAATTAAGATATGTAGAATGTATTAAAATATCGTTTAATCTTATGATCTAGAATATGTCATATGAAAAGTTAGAGTTAAATAGTTGGAAAAAAAATACTTTCTTATAAGCTTGGAAATTAGAGATTTATTTGTCTTGGAAAAGATATTTTGAGAATAAAATTAAAAAATTTTGGTCAAACGGAAAATGTTCATAAACTGATAAATTTGGGATGATCAACTTATGACTTTTTAGGAACAGAAGACTGAGTAATTTAGATACTTACCAAACTTTAAGATAAACCAAAAAATACTTGATTATAAATTAGTTTAACTATCTTATAAGCTTAGTTAAACAACCTTTAAATGTATCTTCTAAAATTCTTAGTAGCTAATATGGCATGTTAATAAAGAGAAATGTACACCAATTTTGGTTGCGGTGGCATTGTTAAGATTTCTTCATTCTTATTTACGAGTCTCAGATTCGACACCTTGATAATTAAAAAAAATCATATTGAAAGTTCCGTCCCAAAAATAAATCATGCAATTTGATAATAATCCATTAATACTTTTAAAAATAGGCATGATAACTATCCTCCGCCCGTTTTCTTATTCTTGAAGTTCATGTTTAACGATAGACTTTGAAATGCATGAATAGTTACAACACAGTCTTTTCGTTAAACTAGATAATCTTTAACTGTCTCTTTTGGTCTTCACTTATTTGCTTTCTTTCCAACTCATTTCTTCGATTCAACAATTAGCCAGTAAGCCAAGTCTCACCTCCCTCACCTCGCCTCACGCCCACGTGCTTATTCATTAGAATATAAAATATATATATAAAAAAGGTTTGTCAAATTTAGTCAAGTTGGCACATTGCATTGCAAATAAGTGTATCCCGGCGCCATTCTCTCTTCTAATAGACTTTTACACTAATATCACATGTTTTTGTTTTGACTATTTTAAAAAATGAAAGTAAATTGCTTTGAGATCCACTCAAGAGATCACTTCTTCATCACTACTAATTGAGAAAAATAAAAAAAACTAATTGAGAAAAAAACAAACTATAACACTACTATTTAATTTGTACAAAAGTAACTTCATTAACAAACAATTAAAAACACGCGAATTTCTGATGAAAGCTTCCGAAGAAGGCATGAAAATTGGCTAGTTAGAAGTTTTTCCCTCAATTATCAAAAATTTTGCAAGTTTTTAGTGCCAATTTGTTGATTAAGACAGCAGGACGATGATCATGGAAGTCGAAATGAATTCGTTTAGGAATAGTTTTGACAAGAAAAAAGTGTTGATAACCTCTAGAAAAGATTTGTCAAAGCAAATTATCAAGTAATTTTAAGTTCATCATTAATGAGAACCATCAACATTAATCAAAATGTCAAATGTCAATAGCCCAATTGTTCTTAAACTTACAAGTAGAAAATTGTTCTTAATTAAAAAGATGATTATGAGAATCAAGCTTTGCCATGTGGTCATTAAGACTAATCTTTTCTAGGAAAGTGTTTAATTAGATTAATTAATTCATATTAATTGTTCCTTCAACTTTAGTTCTTTGATTCTCCTTTTTATCAGACAATGATTACTAATAATTTAATTAACATGAGGGCTACTTTGATTAATTAATCAAATATTTGAAAGCCCAAAGCACACTATATATACTGGTTGTAAACTAATGCAAAAATATCAAACTCCAATTTTACTAATCACAAGTTCAAGCCATGAAAACGATGAAAATATTTTGTGTTATTTTTGCTATACTTGGTTATTTTTCATGGCCTAGTATGCAGAGTGATTTGGAGACGTACATAGTTCAAGTCGAATCTCCAGAAAGCCAAATTTCCACTCAATCGTCAAGAATGGATTTGGAGAGCTGGTACAAGTCTTTCTTGCCAAATACCATAGCAACCGCTAGCTCACAAGAGCCGCGGTTGATATATTCATATCACAATGTGATGATAGGCTTTGCTGCAAGATTATCAGCAAAGGAAGTGAAGGAAATGGAGAAGAAACCGGGGTTTGTATCTGCGTGGCCTCAGAGGATGTTGTCTTTGCACACTACACATACTCCGAGTTTTCTTGGATTGCAACAGAATGTTGGGTTGTGGAGGGATGCCAACTATGGAAAAGGTGTGATCATTGGAGTCTTAGACACCGGGATCACCCCTGACCATCCTTCATTTAGCGACAAAGGAATGCCTCCCCCGCCTGCTAAATGGAAGGGCAGGTGTGAGTCGAATTTCACTACAAAATGTAACAACAAGCTCATTGGTGCAAGGACTTTCCGTGTAAGCAGTGATTCACCGATAGATGAGAATGGGCATGGTACACACACCGCTAGCACAGCTGCTGGTGGTTTTGTTAAAGGTGCCAACGTGTATGGGAACGCTAAAGGCACTGCGGTTGGGATTGCCCCTCTTGCTCACCTGGCCATTTATAAGGTCTGTGATCCATTTGGTTGCGCTGACAGTGACATTCTCGCTGCCATGGACACAGCTATTGATGATGGAGTAGATATCCTGTCCCTTTCCCTTGGTGGAGGTAGCAGGTCATTCTATAATGACCCCATTGCACTCGGGGCATACAGTGCAGCAAAAAAAGGTATTCTTGTAAGTTGCTCTGCCGCTAATAATGGTCCATACGATAGCACCTTATCAAACGAAGCTCCGTGGATTCTGACAGTTGGTGCAAGCACTATTGACAGGAAACTCAAGGCCACCGTTACCCTCGGAAACAAAAAAGTATTCGAGGGAGAATCAGCATTTCATCCAAAGGATCACAATTCAGCATTTTCCCCTTTGTTTGATCCCTCACTGAATCCAACTGACTTCGACAGTCCTTATTGCGGAACAGGTACTCTGAATGACCCTGAAATTAAAGGCAAGATTGTTATGTGCATGGATGGTGGTGGTTATTCCAGGATTGAAAAAGGACAAGCTGTAAAGGATGCCGGAGGCGTTGGCATGGTAATCTATACCATTGCTGATTATGGTTTCACTAAATCTGCTGATGCTCATGTCCTTCCAGCTCTGTATATTAGCTACAAAGATGGAATGGAAATTCTCGACTACATGAACTCAACATCAAAACCAATTGCAAGAATTGCATTTCAAGGAACAATAATTGGAGATAAAGATGCCCCAGTCGTTGCTGCATTCTCTTCTCGCGGACCAAGCTTAGCTAGTCCTGGAATCTTGAAGCCTGATATTATTGGTCCCGGTGTTAATATTATTGCTGCTTGGCCTACCTCAGTAGACAATAAGACAAACACAAAGTCTACCTTCAACATCATATCGGGCACCTCCATGTCTTGTCCTCACCTCAGCGGAGTAGCAGCATTGCTGAAAAGCACACACCCTACTTGGTCTCCCGCAGCTATCAAATCTGCAATCATGACAACCGCTGACACAGTGAACCTCGCCAACGATCCCATCTTAGACGAGAGGCTCCTTCCAGCTAACATTTTCGCCACTGGTGCAGGACATGTCAATCCATCAAGAGCTAATGATCCAGGACTGATCTACGACACACAATTTAAGGACTACCTGCCTTACCTATGCGGTTTGAATTACACAGATCGACAGGTGGGAAACCTCATGCAACGCAAGGTGGATTGTAAGTCAGTGAAACACATTCCTGAAGCACAACTAAATTATCCTTCATTCTCCATCACACTCGGAGAAATTTCTCAGACATATACAAGAACAGTGACTAACGTCGGGGAAGCTAAATCATCTTACAGTGTGGAAATAGCTTCCCCACCAGGAGTTTCTGTGACTGTTAAGCCTTCAACTCTAAAATTCTCTGAGTTGAACCAGAAGTTGAAATACCAAGTGACGTTTACGAGAAGAGATAACAGCTCAAACAGTGGTATGATTCAAGGATTCTTGAAATGGAGTACTAAGAACTACTCTGTGAGAAGCCCAATTGCGGTTGTGCTGGAACCTAAAATTGGTTTTTAGTTTTACATTTCTCCTCTTTTTAGTATTTGGAACAATGTATAACAAGCTTACGTTAGTGGTTTCAATAGAAATCGTTGAATAATAAGTGTCAAAAGTGTTCAGATTTAGTTGTTCTTCATCCTTAAAGTGTCAGATTTAGTTGGTTTTTAGTTGCATGGCTACGTGTATTACGAAACATAGGATGCATGTGTTTTCTTGTTCAACTTTACACGAGTTTATGCACGCACATACCCAAATTGGAGGGTGTAGATGTCAGTCGATGCCAAGTTAAAGTGAACATTTATGTATTTTGCCGAAGTCAAATATAAAACATAGAAAGTCATTTTAATTTGGCCTTGACTAGTAACTAAACTCTTTAACTACTTTGAGTATGTATATCTAGACACCTTCAAAATTTATGTGTCTCGTCAGCATCAAGTCTCTGCGAGACATAATGGGGAAAAGTTGAGAGTGCTTACTTACCAGCTAAGGCCGAGTTTGAGTGCCTATTGAAGCATAATTATTTCTAGGCAGTTCAACATGACATAGATGCGTATTACACCTTAACTTTAAAAATATACATTTATACATTTAAGAGGGTGTTTTCTCAAAGTTATCACTCATAAAAATGTCAATATCAACAGCCCAGTATTTAGTTAAACTTGTAGCTTTACAAATGCAAATTTGTTCTTAATTAAGAAGTTTATGAAAATGAAGCTTTGACATATGGCCATTAATACTAATAATTTCTAGGAAAGCATGCAATTAGTGCCAAACCGCGTGCTAACTAACACTACAGAAAGGGTGTTTGTCGATTAAGACAATAGGACAATGGTCATTAAACTCCAGATTTAACAAGTAAAAGATTATTAAAAGGTTTGTTAGATCAAATTACCAGAAAGAAATAAAACTTGTCAATGAAAATAATCATCCTACTTCAAATTTGTCATTGTCAATAGCCCAAATGTAGTTGAACTTATAGCCTTGCAAATCAAGATTTTTTCTTAATTAAGTAGTAATTTATAAGATTCAAACTTTGACAGATGGTCAGTAACACTAATCATTTCTAGGAAAATGTTTAATTAGACTAACTAATTCACCCTACCATTCTTTATTAAACAATCAAATATTTGCAAGGCCAGAGCACACTATAAATACTAGTAATACACATAATGCAAAAATATCAAACTCCACTTTCCTAAGTGTACATCATTAGTTCAAAGTTCCTTTCTACAAACACATTTGCAGCAAGCCATGAAAATCTTGAAAATATTTTTTGTTATTTTTTCTGTATTTGCTTGTTTTTCATCGCCTAGTATGCAGAGCGACATGGAGACGTATATAGTTCAAGTCGAATCTCCAGAAAGCCAAATTTCCACTCAAGCGTCAAGAATGGATTTGGAGAGCTGGTACAAGTCTTTCATTCCAAAGACCATAGCAAATGGCTCAGATGAAAAGGCGCAGTTGATATATTCGTATCGTAATGTGATCATTGGCTTTGCTGCAAGATTGACAGCGAAGCAAGTGAAGGAAATGGAAGAGAAACCGGGCTTCATAGCTGCGTGGCCTCAGAGGATATTGTCTCTTCACACTACCCATAGTCCGAGTTTTCTTGGATTGCAACAGAACGTTGGGTTGTGGAGGGATGCAAACTATGGAAAAGGTGTGATCATTGGAGTCTTGGACACCGGGATCACCCCTGGCCATCCTTCATTTAGTGACGAAGGAATGCCTCCTCCGCCTGCTAAATGGAAGGGCAAATGTGAATCGAACTTCACTACAATGTGCAACAACAAGCTCATTGGCGTGAGGAATTTCCCAATAACCAGTGATTCACCGAAAGATGATGCAGGACATGGCACACACACCTCCAGTACAGCTGCAGGAAGTTTTGTGAAAGGTGCCAATGTGTACGGGAATGCTAAAGGCACTGCATCTGGGATTGCTCCTCTTGCTCACCTGGCCATTTATAAGGTCTGTGCTCCTTATTGCATTAACAGTGACATTCTCGCTGGCATGGATGCAGCTATTGATGATGGAGTAGATATCCTATCTATTTCACTTGGTGGAGGTGCAACACCATTCTATAATAACATCGTTGCACTCGGGGCCTACAGTGCAGTAAAAAGAGGTATTCTCGTAAGCTGCTCTGCCGGTAATGGTGGTCCATTCGACAAAACTTTATCAAATGAAGCTCCGTGGATTCTTACAGTAGGTGCAAGCACTATTGACAGGAAACTCAAGGCCACCGTTACCCTCGGAAACAAAAAAGTATACGAGGGTGAATCAGCATTTCATCCAAAGGGTCACAACTCAACATTTTTCCCTTTGTTTGATCCTTCGCAGAATGGGACTAACTTTAATAGCCGTTACTGTGACCCAGGTACTCTGAATGACCCTGAAATTAAAGGAAAAATTGTTGTGTGCCGGACAGAAGATGGTTATTTCTTCACTGAAAAAGGGCAAGCTGTAAAAGATGCCGGAGGTGTTGGCGTGATTTTCGTTAGTATCCCTCAGCTTGGTCATACTACGTTTGCTGATGCTCATGTCCTTCCAGCATTGTATATAACATATAAAGATGGAATGGAAATTCTTGACTACATTAACTCAACACTAAAACCGGTTGCAAGACTTTCATTCCAAGGAACAATAATCGGAGATAAAAATGCTCCGGTGGTTACTGGATTTTCTTCTCGCGGACCAAGCATAGCTAGTCCTGGAATCTTGAAGCCTGATATTATTGGTCCCGGTCTTAACATTCTTGCTGCTTGGCCTACCTCCGTTGACTACAACAAACACACAAAATCTACCTTCAATATTATATCGGGCACCTCTATGTCGTGTCCTCACCTCAGTGGAGTAGCAGCACTGCTGAAAAGCACACACCCGACTTGGTCCCCTGCAGCTATAAAATCAGCAATCATGACAACCGCTGACACAGTGAACCTCGCCCACAATCCCATCTTAGATGAAAGGCTCCTTCCGGCTAACATCTTCGCCATTGGTGCAGGACAAGTCAATCCATCAAGAGCTAATGATCCAGGACTAATCTACGACACCAAAATTGAGGACTACCTGCCTTACCTGTGCGGTTTGAATTACACAAATCAGCAGGTGGGAAGCATCGTGCATCACAAAGTGGATTGTAAGAAAGTGAAACACATTCCTGAATCTCAACTAAACTATCCTTCTTTCTCCATCACACTCGGAGAAAATTCTCAGACATATACGAGAACAGTGACTAACGTCGGGGAAGCTAAATCTTCTTACAGTGTGGAAATTGCTTCCCCTCTTGGAGTCTCTGTGACTGTTAACCCTTCAACTCTGCATTTCTCCAAGTTGAACCAGAAATTGAAATACCAAGTGACGTTTGTGAGAAGAGCTAATAGCACAAACAGTGGCATTGCTCAGGGATTCTTGAAATGGAATAGTAAGAATTACTCTGTAAGAAGCGCAATTGCAGTTGTGCTAGAGCCTAAAATTGGTTTATAGTTTTATATTTCTTCTCTTTTTAGTAATTGGAACAATGTATTACAAGCCTACGTTAGTGGTTTCAATAGAAACTAAGTGACTAAATATATCCAAGCTTTTCTGTCTTGAGATTCACATGTTGTTGGCGCCAAACTGCGCACTAACTGGCATTTCACAAAGGGTGTTGGTCAATTAAGATGGTCAGATGACGATCATGAAAGTCAAAATCGATTTGCTTAGGAAAAGGTTTGTCAAAACAAATTACCCGAAAAAAATAAACAATTGAAGTTCTCAATGGAAACACTCATCATCTGCCCAATTGGTAGTTAAACTAGGAGCTTTGAAAATGGAAAGTTGTTTCTTTATTAGAAGATTGTGACAACCATTTTCTGGAAAATTGATTAAACTATTCAAAATGTTCCACTATATATAATATGGTACACAGAGCAAAAAAAATATCAAACTCCACTTTCCTAAGTGTATATCATTAATTCATAGTTCCTTTTTCCTTCCACACTGCAGCCATGGATATCTTGAAAATATTTTTTGTTATTTTTGTTATACTTGCTTTTTCTTCATGGCCTAGTATGCAGAGCGATTTGGAGACTTACATAGTTCAAGTCGAATCTCCAGAAAGTCAAATTTCCACTCAATCATCAAGAATTGATTTGGAGAGCTGGTACAAGTCTTTCATGCCAAAGACCATAGCAACCGTTGGCTCACAAGAAGAGCCACGGTTGATATATTCATATCACAATGTGATGAAAGGCTTTGCAGCAAGATTATCAGCTGAGCAAGTGAAGGAAATGGAGAAGAAACCGGGGTTTATATCTGCGAGGCCTCAGAGGATATTGTCCTTGCACACTACACATACTCCGAGTTTTCTTGGATTGCAACAGAATGTTGGCTTGTGGCGGGATGCCAACTACGGAAAAGGTGTGATCATTGGAGTCTTGGACACCGGGATTTTCCCTGACCATCCTTCATTTAGAGATGAAGGGATTCCTTCTCCACCTGCTAAATGGAAGGGTAAGTGTGAATCGAACTTCATAACAAAGTGTAACAAGAAGCTCATTGGTGCGAGGACTTTCTCGGAATTCAGTGATTCACCGATAGATGATAATGGACATGGTACACACACAGCCAGCACAGCTGCAGGAAGTTTTGTGAAAGGTGCCAATGTGTATGGGAACGCTGAAGGCACAGCGGTTGGGATTGCCCCTCTTGCTCACCTGGCCATTTATAAGGTCTGTGACGTATCTGGTTGTGCCGACAGCAATGTTCTAGCTGGCATGGATGCAGCTATTGATGATGGAGTGGATATCCTGTCCATTTCCATTGGTGGTAGCAGCAGGCCATTCTATGATGATGTGACTGCACATGGTGCCTATAGTGCAGCACAAAAAGGTATTCTTGTAAGTTGCTCTGCCGGTAATAGTGGTCCATACGATAGCACCTTATCAAATGAAGCTCCATGGATTCTGACAGTAGGTGCAAGCACACTTGACCGGAAATTCAAGGCCAATGTTAAGCTCGGAAACCAAAAATTATTTGAGGGAGAAACAACTTTTCATCCAAAGGATCACAATTCAAAATTTTACCCTCTCTTTGATCCTTCACTGAATGCAACTGACTTTGAACGCCCTTACTGCGGACCAGGAACTCTGAGTGACCCTGAAATTAAAGGCAAAATTGTTGTGTGCCAGGCAGGTGGTGGTGTTCCTAGGATTGCAAAAGGACAAGCTGTAAAGGATGCCGGAGGTGTTGGCATGATTATCATCAGCACCGCTGATTATGGTTTCACTATGCTTGCAGATGCTCACGTCCTTCCGGCTCTGTATATTACCTATAAAGATGGAATGGAAATTCTTGACTACATGAACTCAACATCAAAACCAATTGCAAGAATTGCATTTCAAGGAACAATAATCGGAGTTAAAGATGCTCCGGTGGTTGCTGCATTTTCTTCTCGCGGACCAAGCCTACCTAGTCCTGGAATCTTGAAGCCTGATATTATTGGTCCCGGTCTTAATGTTCTTGCAGCTTGGCCTACCTCCGTTGACAACAAAACAAACACAAAGTCTAGCTTCAACATTATATCGGGCACCTCCATGTCTTGTCCTCACCTCAGTGGAGTAGCAGCACTGCTGAAAAGCACACACCCAACTTGGTCCGCAGCAGCTATCAAATCAGCAATCATGACAACCGCTGACACAGTGAACCTCGCCAGCAATCCCATCTTAGATGAAAGGCTCCTTCCGGCTAACATTTTTGCCACTGGTGCAGGACATGTCAATCCATCAAGAGCTAATGATCCAGGACTAATCTACGACACTGAATTTAAGGACTACCTGCCTTACCTGTGCGGTTTGAATTACACAAATCGACAGGTGGGAAACCTCCTTCAACGCAGAGTTGATTGTAAGTCAGTGAAACACATTCCTGAAGCTCAACTAAACTATCCTTCATTCTCCATCAAACTCGGACAAGTTTCACAGACGTACACGAGAACAGTGACTAACGTTGGGGACGCTAAATCATCTTACAGTGTTGAAATAGCTTCCCCACCCGGAGTCTTTGTGATTGTCAAGCCCTCAACTCTGAATTTCTCCAAGTTGAACCAGAAGTTGAAATACCAAGTGACGTTTACGAGAAGAGATAATTGCACAAACAGTGGCATTGCTCAAGGATTCCTGAAATGGAATAGCAAGAAGTACTCTGTGAGAAGTCCAGTTGCAGTTGTCCTAGAGCCTAAACTTGGTTTCTAGTTTTATATTTCTTCTCGTTTTAGTAATTGGAACAATTGTATAACAAGCCTATATTAGTGGTTTCAATAGAAACCATTGAATAATAAGTGACAAAAGTATTCACTTGTACCTAGTTTCACAATGTCAAAAATGTTACCACATGAATTACTACAAATAGTTACAATTCCAAATTTGTTTATGCAAGTTTTATAAAGTGTGAGTACTAGACCATATAAAAGAGACCAACACCCCCACATGCCCGAGACTGGACATCTGAAGCGTTGACAATATAGACGGAGGACCCAACATTGGAAACATTCGCTCCAATACCATGTTAAACAAATAAACTTTGGGACCTAATTCAATCCCAAATACTAGCATATAAGCGGAGAACTATCAAGAACCATATAAAGAGACCAAAGTTATTTAGTTTTGACTATTTAACATGTTGCCCATTTAAAAATTCAAAATAATTGATCATTATAGGGATATCAATAATACCATATGTATTTGGACTTGGTGGTACAAAGAAGTCAAAGTTGCCAACTTTGGATTGGCATCATATGAGCACAATTGGAAAAGAATGGCTACTAATAGGAGGGGTCCCTAATATTTTAGTGCAATTATTACCTTATCTCTTCTTTCTTTTTTTCTGACATGGTATATATTTATGTATTATTATCTAAAAATAAATAAATGATTTTGAAGGCAAAACTTCATTTATGAGGAAAAAAAAGTCATTGTTTAAATTATTTGATTCATTCTAAATACCACAACTTTAAATTCATGAGGGTCATTGGTGCACGGTTTAAATATATCCTATACTTTTCTCTACTTAAATACTTGTTCATGACAAGATTCGAACTTGAGATAATCAAACATTCTCAAAGTTAGTAATTCACAATTCGAAACTTGATAAATAATAGGTCTAATTTGATGATTTTTTTATCCTTTTTTGCTTAAATACTTGCTATGATTCGAACTCATTACATATGTCAAAGACTGAACCTATATATCACGTGTTGTGCTCTTACCACGGACGAAATCATGGAGGCACTCAATCCTTCACATAATTATCCATTTTTCTCTTTTTGTTTATTTATTCTTTTTAACTTTAGTTCTCTTTTTTCTTCTTATAATAATTGCTATCCACTTTCAACAAAATATTTTTTAATATACATGAGGGCTCTATTGATTAAATAATTTAAAAGCCTCCATCCAACTTGCATGGATCATGAACAGGAACAGCCGCCAGACCACTATATATAACTTTTGTCCAAAATGAAAAATAACAAATTAAATTTTACAAAAACATATTAATGTTTTAGCTCAAGAAAAATAAATCTCTTAGCCCATATTTAGCCATGAAAATCTTGAATTTTTTTCTTGTTTTTTCTATACTTGGTTGTTTGTCATGGCCTAGTATACAAAGCGAATTAAAGACGTATATAATACACGTTGAACCCCCAGAAAGCCAAATTTCAACACAATCTTTGTCAGAGGATTTAGAGAGCTGGTACCAATCCTTTTTGCCAGATACAATAGCAAGCATGCGTGTTATCTCGAATGAGGAGGAGCCGTGATTGGTATATTCATATCGCAATGTTATGAAAGGCTTTGCAGCGCGATTAACTGCGAAGCAAGTGAAAGAAATGGAGAAGAAACCGGGGTTTATAGCTGCGTGGCCTGAAAGAATTTTGTCCTTACACACCACGCATAGTCCGAGTTTTCTTGGACTGCAACAGAACATTGGCTTGTGGAAGGATTCCAACTATGGTAAAGGCGTGATTATAGGTGTTATAGACACCGGGATCTCACCTGACCATCCTTCATTTAGCGACGAAGGAATGCCTCCTCCACCTGCTAAATGGAAGGGGAAGTGTGAATCCAACTTCACTACAAAGTGTAACAACAAGCTCATTGGAGCGAGGACGTTTCCACAAGCCAATGGATCGCCAATGGATGATACTGGACATGGTACACACACCGCTATCACAGCTGCTGGCAGTTTTGTGAAAGGTGCCAATGTGTTTGGAAATGCTATTGGCACCGCGGTTGGAGTTGCCCCTCTTGCTCACCTAGCCATTTATAAGGTGTGCGACGCGTTTGGTTGCTCTGATAGTGGTGTTTTATCTGCTACAGACGCGGCTATTGATGACGGAGTTAATATCCTATCACTTTCCCTTGGTGGAACTACTAAACCCTTCCACAGTGATCCTATGCACTCGGGGCGTATAGTGCAACACAGAGAGGTATTCTTGTAAGTTGCTCTGCTGGTAATGACGGTCCATTTGAAAGCAAAGTTGTAAATGAAGCCTCGTGGATTCTCACAGTAGGCGCAAGCACGCTTGACAGGAAAATTAAGGCAACTCTCAGGCTTGGCAACAAAGAAGAATTCGAGGGCGAATCAGCTTTTCGTCTTAAAGTTCCCAATAACAAATTTTTCCCTTGGTTTGATCCTTCAGAGAATGTAACTGATCCTAACTCTGGCTTAGACATCCCCTTTTGCGGACCAGGGCTGACCGAGCTGAGCGCTGTTGCAAAAGGGAAAATCGTCTTGTGCCAGGCAGGCGGTGGTTTTAACAGAACTGAAAAAGGACAAGCGGTTAAGAATGCTGGAGGTGTTGGTATGATTATCATAAATTGTTGAGCCCGCGTGCACCCGCACCCCCAATCCCGCATTAGTATGATATTGTCCGCTTTTGGCCAAGCTCTCACGGATTTGTTTTTGGGCATCTCCCAAAAGGGGCACACCGGGCAGACCTCCACATTGTTAGGTACTCCGCACACACCGGTCCTTCCCCCAAACCTGGCTCTGATACCATTTGTTGGGACCACGTGCGCCCACACCCAACCCCGCATTAGTATGATATTGTCCCCTTTGGGCAAGCCCTTACGAATTTGTTTTTGGGCATCTCCCAAAAGGCCTCATACTAATGGGATTGGGTTCACCTATTTAAGTTGGTCATTTTGACCTTCCAACTCCAAGGTGGGAAGGAAGAGTTTGCACATCCCAACAAATCTCCCCTCAAACTCTGACCTTGCACCGGCCCCTGAACCTGGGCACACCCGCCCCCTGGGCACACCTGCCCGAACCTGGGCAACCCACCCCCTGGGCAACACCCGCCCCCTGGGCACACTTGCCCGAACCTGGGCAACCCGCCCCCTAGGCAACAATCAACTTATCGCGTAGAGATAGTTTCACCACGAATGGTGTCCGTGGTTGTTAAGCCCTCTATTCTAAAGTTCTCCAAGTTGAATCAGAAGATGACGTACCGTGTGACATTTTCCACAACAACCAAGATTGAAAACATGGAACTTGTTCATGGATACTTGAAATGGACTAGTAATAAGCACTTTGTAACAAGTCCAATTGCAGTTATGCTACAAGAGCCAGAAATGCCAGATCTTCATTAGTTTGTTTGATTATTAGTAATTTGTTCCATGTATAGTAAGCCTACATTAATGGTTTGTGCCCAAATGAGTCCACAAATCACTCATGTATGAACTAATATTTCTATTGGTATCTTTTTTACTTCCTTTTTCATCTAACTTTGTTTATTAACAACCCCTCAATTTCTCACCTTGTGTCCTCTCTTTTCATCTATTATAGTGAAAACTACTTTCTCGCAAGAGCGGCTCAAGCACATTAGTGATCTAAGACGAAAATCAAATGAAATTTTATTTTTCTATCTCTTTGAGATGCAGAACTTCTTTATGATTTCATTCAGTGATTTTTTTCAATGAATCATATAATCATATTTAAGACGTGCCAAACTTATTCTAATAATTCTTTCTTTTTATATGAAATAAATAATCTTTACGGTAAATAGTACATAATTAGTGTTTTTTTCTAAAAAGAAAAAGTCTATAACTTATTATTACTAAAATAAAAATTGAGGCCCCTTAAATTTGGGGACCTAAGACGCTTGCCCTTTTTTGAACACTGTCAAGCCACCCCTGCTTTCTCGCACTCAGTGTTTATACTGAAAAAAAAATCATAAGAGTTAGATTTATATGAGAACGCATCTTGCTTAATCATAAAAGTGCTAAAATATGCCAGACATGACTAATACAGATTCGCACCATGTTAGGCCTATTAAAGGAGATATTTCTGATTATGAGAGTCATTTGATTAAGGGTGGAGGGTCCAAAATATTTATTTCCTTTTTTTCATTTCTAAATACGTGCATAGAGCTCATTAAAGGAGAAAGTGCTCCCTATCGGGAATTTTTTTTCCGCTCTCAAAGTTTGCAACATCCAATACCTAGAAAAAGGAATTAAAAAAATATAAAGTATCAAGAAAATCAGTCTTTGTGGTCTAATTAAGTAATATGATATTGACCCTGCCATGATTATTGAAAGATGTACTTTATTCATTAGATGTAAATTTTAACATATTTTCCAATTAAATATTATAAGTAGGACATGGGATAAATCAAAAAAATACCAGATACTAAATCCAACATCAATCATTAGATTAAAGCAACATCCACATGGTACATGTGGAAAAAAAGGTCAAAGTTTCCATCCATAGGTGGTAATAATATAGATGCAAAATCGAGATTTAAAGTTTATAAGTTCAGAATTCATCAATCAATTTTTGTCTCATTTTGCTTTTTTGCAAGTAAATATTTATACGAATTTAATAAATTTTTTTAATATAACTTAATACCAAAGCAAAAAATGGTGAGTTCGATCAAACTTAATACAGTAGCTCTACTCTATTATTATATGCACAAATTAAAGAAAAACGAAAAGCATGGCTTGCTAGTGGCCTAGCTTTTTATGTTTTTTTTTCCTCAGCAAAAAGCTACATTTCATTTTATGAAATTAGAATTCAAACAAGCCAATTGGGAAAATGAAGTTTCCATGCAAGTAGCAAGATACTTAAATTATTGTTAGTGTCTTTTTATTATAGGGATAACTTTAATTATGTGCCACATCTTTAACAAAAAAGGAAACATCTTTAAAGGCAAGCCAAGTGCATTTATGGGGTTATTTGATTAATTTATGCTCGATAGAAGGTGGAATAAAAATATATATAGAACAAAGAAAGTAGTTCTCGTATAACATGCCTATATTATAAACAAAGAGTGTAGTGGAATGAGGATAATCCCTTCATCCTTAATCAGATGTATCTGATTGAAAAGATCAAAATGAAGAATTTCTTAGTAAAGCGCGATATTCTTTAATGGACCCTACATGATGCATACCCATATTATTGTTCAGCAACTTGACAAGTCCCATATTATTCTAAATGGAAACAAACTATCATTCATCAAATATAAATTATAATATGCTCCGTCTCATTTTACGCAGCATTCTTTGACTTGATATGGTGTTTAAGGAAAAAAAAGCTTTTAAAACTTGTGGTCTATAATCACTCTTAGATATTTGTGTGGCTGAGAATCATTCATTAAGGGTAAAAAAAGGATTTTTATAAGTAAATTATTTCCGATTAGAGTAAGGTGATATTCTTTTGGGGACGGATAAAAAATAAAAGGTGTCATATAAAATTTGACAGAGGGGTAATAGTTATAGTTGTATCCTTAAAAAGATAAATTTTCTTCAGTCAAGACTAAGTCAATTCTTAGGAAGGTGTTCCAATTAAAAATACTCCTATCTAGTCACTCATTCACATTGGTATACTTTATCTTTTTTTAAAAAAAAAAGAAACTTTATTTTTCTATCACATGATAATTTTCTTTTTTCCATGCACAATAATATATTAAGTAACACGAGGGTATCTATTGATTAAACAATTCTAAATCTTGATCTAGTTAAAGGGCTAGAGCACTATATATGTTAGTACTTCAAAGAATACAAAATTATCAACTATACATCATTAGTTCATGTATTTAGCCATGAAGTTATTGAATATCCTTCTTGTTTTGTTCATAGTTTGTTGTTTATCATGGCCTAGTATGGAAAGCAATTTAGAGACTTATATAGTTCAAGTTGAATCCCCGGAAAGCCAAATTTCGACTCAATCAATGTCAAGGGATTTGGAAAGTTGGTATAATTCTTTTTTGCCAAAGAGTATATCAAGCGCAGACTCAGATGAAGAGTCTGAGTCGCGCTTGATATACTCATATCACAATGTGATGAAAGGGTTTGCTGCAAGATTATCAGCAGAGGAAGTGAAGGAAATAGAGAAGAAATCAGGCTTTGTACATGCGTGGCGAGAGAGGATGTTGTCTTTACACACTACACATAGTCCGAGTTTTCTTGGATTGCAAGAGAACGTTGGGTTGTGGAGGGATTCCAACTATGGGAAAGGCGTGATCATCGGAGTCTTGGACTCCGGGATTTTTCCTGACCATCCTTCATTTAGCGATGAAGGGATGCCTCCTCCGCCTGCTAAATGGAAGGGGAAGTGTGAGTCGAATTTCACTACAAAGTGTAACAAGAAGCTCATTGGAGCGCGGACTTTTCCAAAAGAAAATGGCTCGCCAATAGATGATAATGGACATGGTACACACACTGCCAGCACTGCTGCTGGAGGTTCTGTGAAAGGTGCTAATGTGTATGGAAATGCTAATGGTACCGCGGTTGGTGTTGCTCCTCTTGCTCACCTAGCCATATATAAGGTTTGTGATACATTTGGTTGCTCTGACAGTGGGATTCTAGCTGCTATGGATGTAGCTATTGATGACGGAGTTGATATCTTATCGCTATCTCTTGGTTCGAGTACTAGTCCTTTCCATAGTGATCCTATTGCACTCGGGGCGTATAGTGCAACACAAAGAGGTATTCTTGTAAGCTGCTCTGCTGGTAATAGTGGTCCATCCGAAAGTTCTGTTGGAAATGAAGCCCCGTGGATTCTCACAGTAGGCGCGAGCACTCTTGACAGAAAAATTAAGGCAACAGTTGAGCTTGGAAACAAACAAGTGTTTGAAGGGGAATCGGCTTATCCTTTCAGCACAAAATTCTTCCCTTTGTTTGATCCATCACTAAATGCTAGTGAATTCGACAGCTCTTATTGCGGAACAGGTACGTTGACTGATGGTGCTGTTAAAGGCAAAATAGTGTTGTGTATGATAGGGGGCGGTTATACGAGGATTTCAAAAGGACAAGCTGTTAAGGATGCTGGAGGTGTTGGCATGATTCTAATAAATAGGGTAGAAGATGGTTTCACTACATCAGCTGACGCTCACGTCCTTCCAGCTATGGATGTAACTTATGAAGACGGAATGAAAATCATTGCCTATATGAATTCAACGAAGAAACATGTTGCTCGATTCACATTCCAAGGAACTATACTCGGAGATAAAAATGCTCCGGTTGTTGCTGGATTTTCTTCCAGGGGGCCAAGCTTAGCTAGTCGCGGAATCTTAAAGCCTGACATTATCGGTCCTGGTGTTAACATTCTTGCTGCTTGGCCTACCTCCATGGACAACAACACAAACACAAAATCTACCTTCAATATTATTTCGGGTACCTCCATGTCTTGTCCTCACCTGACTGGAGTAGCAGCATTGCTAAAAAGCGCTCACCCCACTTGGTCTCCTGCAGCTATTAAATCAGCAATCATGACAACCGCGGATACAGTAAACCTCGCCAACAATCCCATCCTAGACGAAACGCTCCTTCCTGCTAGCATCTTTGCTATCGGTGCAGGACATGTCAATCCATCCAGAGCAAATGATCCGGGACTAATTTATGATACCCCTTTCAAGGACTACTTACCTTATTTGTGTGGTTTGAATTACACAAATCGACAGGTTGGAAACCTTCTACAACACAAGGTGGATTGTGCGCAAGTGAAAAGTATACCTGAAGCACAACTAAATTATCCGTCATTTTCCATCACACTCGGAGAAAATCCTCAAACATATACAAGAACAGTGACTAACGTCGGGGAGGCTGTATCATCTTACATTGTGAAAATAGTTTCACCGCCCGGAGTAGGAGTAATTGTCAAGCCCTCTACTCTAAAGTTCTCCAAGTTGAACCAGAAAAAGACATATCGAGTGACCTTTTCAAGAATGGCAAATAGTTCAACCAGTGGTGTTGTTCAAGGATCCTTGAACTGGACTAGTAAGAGGCACTCTGTAACAAGTCCAATTGCAGTCGTTCTAGAAGAAACTTCAACGATGAATTTCTAGTCTCGTCTAGTTTTAAAAGTGATTTGTTCCATGTAATAAGCCTGCATTAGTTTCAATCCAAAATATAGAATGAATGCAGAAAGTACTTGTGTGTTACTTTCATTTCTACTATTTTGGTACATTCGACATGTCCGCAAGATTCTTTACTTCCTTCAACTCCACGCCGAGTCAAAACCAACCAAATCTAAAGGATCAAATTACTAAAAGTAAATGAAACGAAAAATCAAATCTTGCAGTTTTGCTAGACTAGTCCATTTCAAGAATCCTTGAACAACACCACTGGTTGAACTATCTGCCATTCTTGAAAAGGTCACTCAACTTGGAGAATTTCAGAGTAGAGGGCTTAACAATCGCAGAAACTCCTGGTGGTGAGACTATCTCCACACTGTAAGATGATTTAGCCTCTCCAACGTTCTTGTATTTGCTCCGAGAATCCAAAATATAGAATGTCAACGCCATCATCAATAGCTGCATCCATAGCAGCTAAAATGTTACTGTCAGTGCAACCATCTGAGTCACAGAAGTGAGCAAGAGGGGCAACTGTATACATTGGCACCTTTCAAAAAAGTGCCTTTCATCACATTGCGATATGAATATACTAAATGTGGCGCCTCCACTTCATTTGAGCTTCTGCTTGCTATTGTATTTGGCGATACCAACTCCCTAAATCTTCTGACAAAGATTGTGTTGAAACTTGGCTTTCTGGGGATTCAACGTGTACTAATTCGCTCCATGACAGACAACCAAGTACAGAAAAAACAAGAAAACATTTCATGGCTGAAAATGAGCTAGAAGAATTCTAATCTCTTTGATGTTGTAAAGTAAAATTGATACTAGATGAGGTGAAAATCTTCTAGCTCAAATCCATGTGTTACTCACTACGCCTCTCAGCCTGAAACTCAATTAAATGAGTACAACTTTAAATAACTAGAATGATAACACAATGTTTTAATGAAACTGACAAAACCAAAAATAGATTCAGCCAACTGCAGAACCATAATTTCCCATTCTATAAAAGAAATGTATTTGCAACTGAATCATATTACATGACTGTTTAGACAAAACAAACCAAAATTACGATTCATATTACATAAGTGTTTAGGCAAACAAATCTAAATTCCGAAGCATATTACAACAGTGTTTAGACAAAACAAACCTAAATTCGGAATCCCAGAAAAAACATGCTTGAAACTTTTTTAAACCAATAAATAACACTTCTTGTACCTGAAGTTTAGTGTTGCATACCTGCATTATCCATAAACTTGTCAATAGACAGATCATAAAATTACATTCAAAAGAGAAGATATATCTGGATGATAAAACTAGTCAGGGTCGAGTATATGTATCCTCACTGTTTCTTTCAAGCTCAACTTATGCCATCATCATACCCAAATAAAATAAAAGTCATGTGTGCGTGTGTGTGCCCATTTGTATTTGTGTAACAATAAAATTAGAAAGTCTCTGACAAATCCAAAACATATTTCCAACTAGTAGAATCTTGACGATATAATTAAAATAAGAAGTTTTTAAGCTTTCAGACATAAACCGGTCGCATAACTTATCATGGTATCAGATGTCCTAAAGTTCACCACATTCTTCATCAAGAATAATTTCCATGCACTTGGATCATCAAAGGAAAAAGTCATGCTCGCACGTGAGAGGTGTGCTGAAAATATAGTCAATAAGATAAAGATATACTCTCTACCAACTAAAAATTTTAGAAGAGGTGGCCACATAACATAACAATAAAGTTTTACAAATTCATATCATAAAAATGAATAGTTCAGAAAATCCTGCACCCTCCATCACAATTTATGTGGTGGCAGTGTTTAATGAGGTATAAAGCTTAAGAAAGAAAGAAGTTTGAAACTTTTGGTCTAAATATACCACAGATATTTGTGCGGCTAACTGGCTATACATCATCTCATTAAGGGGGAACCGTGAAGTTTAAAATTAAATTGTTTCTAAATAAAGAAATATGATATATTTTTTTCGATAGACTAAAAGGAAAGTGAGACATAAATTAAGAAAAAAGTAGTAGTTCTCTTCTCTATTATAATCCTCCATAAGAGGCAAGGTACCTGACCAGGGAATAGTGCTTCATCTTTGTAACCAAGAGAAAAAAAATAATTGCTTAGAACACCATGTAAACGTATTTACAAAGAATACCTTCTTGCCAAATGGTATGAGCAACTAATTTTCCTTGTCCAATCCACAGCATCAACTCCTAAAAGTTTAGGAAAAACAAACCCAAGCTAAAGAAAGACATTGAAAAGACAAAGCACAAGAGCAAAACAAATTCGACTTGAACAGGTTAGGAAGAAATATTATGGTTAACATCTAAAGAACCAACTAAATTAACTTAGTTTATACTACATCTTACAACAAGACATCTTGTCATCTGCAACGTTCACATTTGAAGGCTCTGAGTTTTGATGGTTCTGTAATCCAAGATCATGCACAAGCGACATAGTTAAGGCTTCTAACCTCGGGAAATTGAAGAATGTGAGGTCACGAGCTGCTAGTCGGTGCAGTGAAAGCACAGCAATCATTGCAAGTGCCAACACAAGCTTCTTGAACTTGATACGACAATGACCAACCAAATACGGCTAACCTTTTCCAAAAAACATAAACAGGATGATCATAATAACTCAATAAGCCATCAGCCAAATCCTGGAGGCACTTCAGGATCTTCATCATTAACATCATCTGGATTCTTCTCTTTTGTGCCTATAGCAAAGACAGGTGGCGCACCCACATCCTCACTGTGGGGTACCAAAGGGTCAAGTGAACCATTGTTCTTTGACTGGGCATATGTTTCTCTTGCTTTTCTGTCAGAAGGAACAGGAACTCTCACTTCTTCTTTCGGTGATTCCTTATGGTCACTTTTGCTGTTCTGATTTGAGTTTAATCGGGCAAAACCAGGAGGTTCACTTGGCTCTGCATCAACAGATAATGGCGCATCAATACCACTGTTAGAAACAGCAATATGTCCATTACTTTCAACTCCCTTCTGAGCTGGCTGCAAGTCTGAATGAGAAGCTGATTCACCAGCTTCATTTAGCTGTGGGTTCAATAACTTATTGTACACCGATTGAACCGTTTGGGTTATCTCCGTTTGAATGCCATCACCAGTTCTGATTGTATTCCACAACTCATTTGAAATTTTACCCATGACTTCGTCCCTATAGTTCATGACCAGAACAGGTTAAAATTGTGAAACTCTGTATCCTTTACCAGATTAACTTTTAATACCACTAGTTGAAACATAAAATCTGAACTAGCTGTTCAAATAAACAGGAAAAGACTAGAACAATTGACCTTTCATTAATCTATCACTTAATTCCCTTAAATTTCTTCCCTAACTCGACTCAGACGTCACCATCCCCCTCGAGAACCAACTTTTTTGCTGCAGTTGTTAGAAAGATTCTCTTTCATTTTGTTGATAAACAATTACTCCTTCAATACCAAATTGAAAGGCGTAGATGTTCTAAAAGATGTCAACAATTGTTGAAAATATGACCTACCCAACTTCTTGATATATAGCATCAGATAGTTGCCTTGGTTTCATTTTTTCTGCACCTGGACGGTTAAGTGCTGCTGATTCTTTCACTGTAGCTATTAGACTGTTTCGCAACTCCACCTGGAAAAATCACAGTTGTCACACAACTGGAGCACACATAAAAACTTAGAAGTATAACAGCATCATTCTATTCCTTTTGTTTATCTGAAAAAGACGCAAAAATATAACTTACCACGTCAGCCAAAAAGATATGACATACAATCCATTTACAAAGTGGATACAAAAAATGTAACATAAAAGTTCATGCCCCACTGACATACCATAATTGTGTCAATCAATGCACTTCACCCAAAGGGCGAGGGGGATTGGAGCTTTTCTATTTTCTTTAATTTCTCAAGTTATCGATTCAAGTGAATAATGTATTGACAATATTCTAAGTGTGTTTTGCCCATTTGTCTTGGTAATCATAGTTGTCAAGCAGATAGCACATTATCCAAAAGTTGCACCAACATCCAACTCAATCACGCGCAAAAAAAGTATTAAGACTACAGTATTAAAAGGCAAAGGTACAAATATATTTGCTTGGGAGCGACTAAATCCAAGAATCTTTTAGATGCAAGTCTATATTTCGTTTGTTGCTGATGATTGAATTCTTTTTAAATATCATGACAAAGCAAAAAAAGAAGAGGAAATTAGTAAATAGAAACAGATCAGACAAATGAAACTAACTAATGGCAGAAAAGTTCTCATTAATCGAAAATAGCAATGATACTTTTCGATCCTATATGTATTACTTTTCTCAATAACCGAGAAATCAGGGAGGGTATTTGGCACACAGTCAAAAGTCTGTGGATCATTAACCCAACCCTCTACCCTTCTCCACTTATTGTATGCCAGGCTTTTGTCAGCAGTTAGTCCTTACAATAAAATTCGGCCACTATATCACTAGAAAAACTTTCTTTTTTAAGAGAAAATTATTAGACCCTATTTTCAAGACTATATATCAACTCAAACTTACCTTCATTTTCTTAGATGTCAAATAACAACTTTACCCAGGCATAGTTCAAGAGGCAAAGGTAGAGGGACTGTGACTTCTCGATCACAGGCTTGAGCTGTGTGCCATGCGAAATATACCTTGTATCTAATTGGAAAAGGCTAGAGGGACGGGCTCATTATCCCCGAGTTTCAAAGGCTGCAGTTGGTCTTAAAGGGTTGGCCCCAGATGAATTTCTCAATCATCAAAACAGAATATCTTGGATAAAACTAAGGCACAACAACAAAGCCCAATGCTAGAGTCGTTGCCTAAAGATTACAAGCATATTTCAGAAAATATCTCTATAAACTTAAGCTATCTTCTAAAACCCTTACACAATCATAGTTTTTCCTACCTCAAGTTGAACCCTAACATGCTCTTTAAGAAAACATATAATAAGATTGTTGCAAACAAATGCACCCCGGGATTAGTCGGGGCTCTAGGAGACTCAGACACCCGGTGCAAATCAAAAAAAAAAAAAAGAAAGAAGAAGATTGTTGCAAACAAATGTCTTCATATTCACAAGAGAAATGATGTTTCTGCCCACAAAAAAAAATAATAGAAAGCCAGTGGTTCTTTCTTGGGGTTAAACATCATTTTCGACGCTAACACATTAAGGAGGATAAAAACTTTTTGAAAGTAGAGTGACACGACACGACTAAACACAAATTTTATAAACAATTGATTTAGCCTTGATTGATTCAAAGATATTGAATGTGATAAACAACATATTTCATTGATTCAAAACTTAGCATCATATGCACCTTCTCTCTGGCTGTTTTTAAATAACCACAAAATCCCTAGGACCATCAGAGGATGGTTCAACACTCCATGGGCCTTGCTTGTACCACTCTTCACTTAAATAATAGGTTATGGTCTGCAGCAGGGTTCGAACATGTGACATCAGGCTAACCCAACATAAAACAGTCATTTAATATGAAGGTTGGAGTACATTCATACTAAGTTGCTCGGACTCGGGTGCGGGTGTTCGATATGGGTGCGGATCTAGAGATCGGGTCCTCTATGATCTAATTTTTAAGATTTGGGGATATAGATCCATATGTAGTTATAGATGGGCAGTTTATCTTAAAGTAATTCAAATATCTAAAATAGAATTATAAAATCGAATCATGAGATATTATGTGAAGAAGTTGAGGAGAAATTATTGATCAAGAGGAGAATCTTGAAGGAAATAAAAGGAATGGGAGTGATAATAAAAATTTATATATATAAAGTATTCCATTTTCTTCAATTTCACCATAATTTTGTTTTGATTACAAAAATCAGTGAATCTGTCCAGAATTACTCTCTCGAATTGGGTCAAAGTATCTAAAACAGGTTGAAATGATCGGATATGGATCCCACATCCACGTCACGTCGACACGGGTATGTCACCGAAAGTGAAAAGTCCGAGCAACTTATGTTTCATATACTAAAAGAGAACATAATGAAAAGTCCAAGCAACTAAGGTTTAATATACTAAAAGAGAACATAATATAAATATAAACTCTAAATTCTAAAATTTGATTTTAAAAAAAAAACTCTCATCATCTTCCTTAATGAATTAGGGTTGTCTTCAATAGACTGCTAATAATTTGGTGGTTCTTCTGACTTTAAGCACCAAAAGTTTTTTTTCTTGGTGGGGGTCAAGTAGAACACAATAGAGGACAAAAACCTCAATCCATGTACTAGCTCCTCAACTTAAGCATTCATCCATCAACTAGAAGAACAAAAATGACAGCTATGAGAAAATAAATATCTGAAATCAGGAGGGACTAAATTCTAAATGAAATTCAATATAATGAGGGTGAATATTATTTTTTTGACCAAGCTAAGCCAGGTATCTAAAGCTTCCAAAAACCGATAGAGAAACTTTCTCTGCCCTTTTGCCCCACCCCAAACATGTTTCCATATATAGTTGTAAGCACGACCCTTCAAACTTAATGCCGTCTATACTTTTCACCATCAATGTTGACACAGCATTGATTCATGCACGACAATTGTACAATTATGTCTGTACTGATATCTTCTCTAATTGGACTATTGCAACCATATATTTTTGAATGTTTTATTTTAGGTGATACACTTCACTATATTGTTTGTGTGGACCCGTGAAGCAAACAAACTGTCCTTTATGCCTCGTCTATAGTTTCTAATCCATTTGTTGAATGGGTAGTTTCTACTGACAAATGTTTTAGTTTTAAGTTCAAGGTATAATATCATTTAGTTTTAAGTTCGGGATATAATATCATCTTCTACATTCATGAAGTCCCCATAGTTTTTCAAATTTTACATTCCAGTCCATGTCCGTATTCAATAGAAAACCAGTACGATATAAAGTTGCTAAGCTTCTAAATGTGCATAAAATGTTGCTCAGTCACTTAAAAGGTGCACCCCTGTGGAAGGTAAAAAGGTTTTCCAACATTAATTTGAAGCAAGGATATTGGTAATCAACAGATACACATGCATTATATAACAGTAAAACTTGCCCAAAACCTGGCCACCAAGTCAGGTTTCAACTTTATATCTCTCTCGTGCTTAAAAGTCCAGGAAATCATTGCTAAACCCGAATACAACTACTAACTGACCGGGTATATCAAACGATAGCGACAATACAATCAAAATTGAAAGTCTCGCCAAAAAGGTTAATTACTCATACCTGAATATCAAAAAGTGAAGTTCAAACCGTCCAGAGATAGACAGAGCCGAGACAGAACTACAACTATAACTAGCTGTTACCAGAAACATCTGTAGGGATGGGAAAGAACTACTAAAAGATTCTTACTCTAAGAGAATTCACCCTGAACTTTCCCTAAGTGTAACTTCAGTCAAAATCAATCTGGATTTATTTTGCACCAACTCGTACTGATTTAGAACCCAGCCTGATACAAGCTGGGCGGTAAGCTTCTACTGGTCTAGCTTAACTAGCAACCCAGTAGATTAATATTCAAGATATTCTTTGGGCAGAAGACAAAACATCAGAACCTCAGTTTTAGAATGGCTTGCTGATTGACCTTTACAATTAGTTCTCTTTAACAATTTCCCATGGATGCTCATATGAAGATAAAATCAGTCAGAAGAGTTCTCAAGGAAAACCTGGCCAAGTTTAACATGTCAATAGAATCCCTCAGTAAATCCTTTTTGCATCCAACAAAGTCTTTAGTGTACCCTTAGTTGACCTTGTTTATACTTCTATGACTTCAAATTAAGAAGCAGCAGATTTCTGTTTTCCAATACTGTTAAGTCTCCAAATGTTAACTGAAACAAGCAAAACCACATACGTAGGACGTGTGCTACACAGTTATGGTCTAAAGGTTTAATCTTATATACTAACAGTATGACTATCAAGCTATTTAAAAAAGATATTACAAATAGCAGTCTAATATAAGAGTAGATGTGTACCCTGCAACAAAAGCATACTCAGTGAAATCCCACAAAGTTGGGTCTAGGAGTATAGATGTGTACCCTGCAAGAAGGGATAACGACCTACCGCAGCCAGTTAACATGATTAGGTTAAATTGATAATGCAACAATTCCTTAAATTACATTCATGTCCATAAACTATTGGATATCCCTGACCATCATCCACCTCTGTTACATTAGTGAGAATCAAAGTATGCCCATTATGTTCGCAAGCTGAATTTAGCTCAAGACTACCTCTGAACCCCTTTTTCCTAAACAAGAGGCATCTGCCCTACATGTCTCACATCACAGTCTGCCCATTATGCTCACAAGCAGAATCTCCGCTCATACATACCTTTGAACACCTCCTTTTTCCTCTATAGGAAGCACCCAAACCAGAAAAACTACATGTCTCATACCACAGTTTGCACATTATGCCCGCAAGTAGAATCTTAGCTAGAGCCTATCCATGCACACTCCTTTTTCTCTCTATAGGAGGCACCCACGGCAGAAAACCTACATGCCACGTATTACAATCTTCCCAATCTGCTCGCAAGTATAATCTATCTCTAGCCTGCCCATACACACCTTTTTTCCTCCATAGAGTGTACCCAGCCTTAACAAACCATACCACTTGCCTCACTTTTTTTCTCTATATAAAACACCATGCTAGAAAAACTCCATGCCTCGCCTCACTCCTGGTGTACAACAAAAACAACAACATACCTGTTGCAATCTCACACATGGAGTCCGGAGAGGATAATGTGTATTCTCACCTCAAAGCATATCAAAGCAGTAGTAAATAAGCCATTTCAGAAAAAAGAAAAGAACTTTATCAACAACAAGCACTAAAATAACTGAAACCAAGAGAACAACAATCCAGGAATAAGATACACAGTACACTATAAAAACACCTCTTTAACCTTCTACTCTAACAATAATAATACTAATAGGTAAACTAGACAAGCTTCACTCACGGTAGATACAACTTAAATCCAATAATTAATGCCGAATCTAGATACCAATCACATACAATTTTATTCAAGCAAAAAGAACGAAACCCACACAGGATTTCACCCAAATTGATGTAAAAAAAAACTGAAATAACAAATACTCAAGTGTACAGTTTAAGCCCAATGAGGAACCCTAAAGAACAAAATCAAAGAAGAATAAGGAAAAACTGACATTTTCTTTCATTTTGCGAACAATTATGAGGCGAAGTTTATCGAAATCGCCATCGTCTTTGAGCTTACATATAACATCTTCCGCCTTTATCCTTTTCCTATTCGTTCCATCACCAGCCTCCATTGTTGTTGTTGTGTGCCCTAGCTAAGAAAACCCCAAATCAATTGTGGTGTTGAATTTGTGAAGCAATGCAAAATAGAATTTCCCTTGGATTTGCTTAATTAAATTATTATATACTAGTTTCTTTTTATTTTTATATTTATATTTTGGTATTCATTTTTTAAAACTAAAATTACTCTAACATATTTTTAATTTTTAAATTAATTTTGCTTCTACTAAGAGTCAAGTATATGATAATTTTCATGGTTTTCATTCTGACTTAATTGATCACCAAATTACCACGACTTTTTAAATTATTGTGTATTAAAGAATAAAAAAATATAAGTGAAAAAGAAATGATTTTGAGACATGAAAGAAACAACTTTCAAATATATATAGATACTTAGTAAAATCTCACTAGATCGAGTCTGGGAAGGTCAAGTGCATGCTAACTGATATAGGGTCAACCCTTGCGTTCTAAACCAATAGACAACCTAACACACTTAAACTTAGCCCTCTTTTCTTCACTGTTGATCTAGTCTATTATAAACAATGACTAAGAAATCAAGAACACAAGCACATACAAGAACAAGTCTCAACTTTGTGTTATTTAAGCTCGCTGACATGTCCAAACGGCTAGGAATTCCCCCAACCATCAACTGTCGATGCATGTGTAAGGCACATGTGGACAGCCTTCAAATTTGACGCCAATACCTTGCCCTTGGCGCCTAGATTTGTGCCTAGCCTGCATGCTTGTGCCTTTCCCAGGCTCTGTACATGTGCCTGTGTGCTATGGCATAAGTCCCGCCCTGCACAGCTTGCTATTGGGGTTCGATTTCCTGCGCCATTGACCTTGTCCAACACCTAGCCTCAAATTTGTTTAGCCACGACCATGCCACGTCATATCCTTGCCTTGCCTTAGCTTGTCCAGCTCTTGTCATGTCTTAGCCACGTCAAGCCTTGCATTGCCTTAGATTTCTCAGCTCTTGCCATGCCGTAGTCACATCCTCCTTCGCATGCACTAGCCACGTCAATACCAAGGTCTTCCTTCACTTGAACTTTACCTTGACCGAAGTCATGGAGCCTTGACTAGGCTTATCAGGCAAATCACTAATCAAACTCAAGCCACTTGAACCATCAAGCTGAGGGTCAAACACTAATCTTATCACTATCTCAGAGGTAGAGAGGTTGTTTTCGATAGACCCTAAGCCATCGATGTGATTTATCCAAATAAATTATTCCATATCATTACACAACTTTCAAGTTAAATCTAAAAGAGATATTTCTCGTATACAAACTAGGAAAAATACAAGCAATTCTTTTCAAGATATAACAAACTCCGCATTTATATCTAAATATCTTTTTATACTACTTCAAGATAGTCTTTACATTTATAAAACTTAAGAAATATCTTTTCAAAATAGTCATGACAATCCTCGAATTCCATTCTTACTTCATAGACCATTAAAATAATCATCATCTAGTTGGAAACAAGTTATCACGAGATAATTAGTTCCAAAAAATTATTTTTGGATAAGTTATTCCATCATGTATATGGAAGAACTTATTCATCATTAAGGCAAAAATTGTGAGATACATAATCTCAGGACTACCTACTACATCCAACTAAATATGAAATAAATAATCGTACATTTTATTCTGGAATTATCGTACATTATATCTCAGACCAACAACAATAACATATCCAGTGAAATCCCACAAGTAGAGTCTGAGAAGGGTAAAATGTAGACAGACCTTACCACTACCTCATAGAGATAGAGAGACTATTTCTAGAAAACCCTCGTCTCAACATTATACCTCACACCAAATGACTAAACAGCAGTGAGTGTTCTCAGAGTAAATAGAAAGGGGAAAAAGTAGCATAACTTCTCTCCATCCCACTAATCAAGAAAAGTTAGGAAGAAGATGATTATCCACTTCTATACGGTGCTTGCCTTTATCAAGAACGGATATATGAGCATAGAGAGACTGCTGATTTCCTGTACAAAGTTTGCATTGACAGTAGAGAATTTTCCATTCAAAAAAAGCAAGGGGAGAAGGGTGACAAGAGGGCCATATAATACAGTACAGATATACTACAACATTATAGCAATATGTGCTCCTAAGTTTTAAGTTTTACAAAAATAAAGGAACAATTTCGCAAGAGCCACCACTTCGCGACAACTGCAACAATACAATAATCAACCATCTTAGCCTGCTTGCCAAAGATGATCAATGCAACCCATTGGGGAGATTCAGTGACTTCTCCTTTTCTTAGAACTGCAACCTGATTGTCTGCAAAGATAACAGATATAGGTTCACTCAGCTGGTTCGTTGCATTCCAAGTATGTCGGAAATGAGAAGTAAAAAAGACTTACGAATCATCACAGTTTTCTTCACCGGCTAAAGACCTCTGTGTACTCCGTGCTGGTTCTGGAACCTAGATAAAGAGATGAATTATTGCAGATCGGAATCAGATGTTCTGTTCAGAATTCTTTCTAGCCAAAGATTCTTCTTAAATAATCTGTGTGCAACTCAGGGATATCCACACTAAGAAGCACTATACAGATACATATACGAACAGGGGCAATTTCAGAACCGAGTTTAAATACATAAATGAACCACTTCATCATGCTAGAGAAAAGAAAAAGAAATGTCATCCTCAAAACTAGATAGATGTCATATTCATGAAACACCATTCACTTTCAAGATGCCATGGTGGTGAATTGGTTGACATGCGAGACTCAAAACCTCGTGCTAAAGAGCAGCTCAGAAACTCTGATTTCGAGGACCCTAACTATAGCACTAGAATGTATCACAATACTTCACCCACAAAATCAACCACATTCAGACCATCAAGCACTAGATAGCATGGAGAAAAAAGAGGAATGTGAGTTGCCCCAAGAATTCTCTCTCCTGCTTTTCTTTTATGACTGAGAGTTTATCAAGAGCCAACGCTTTGGGCAACCGCAGCTTTCAAAAGCCGGAGATGACGGACCCGCCCCTCTATCCTTCTCCACTTAAATACTAGACCTAATTCAATTGGTCCAAGGTTCAAAATTGTGACCCAAGACACAGTCCTAACCTTTGTCAAAATTGAGCTCTCACTTGCTTATAGCACAATGAGGAAACGCTACATAAGTTTCTCTGAAAAGAAAGAATAGATAATAGATTTTCCAGAACTAAGATTAAGTAAAAGGATAAAGTTGAACTTTTTACAGTTCAAAATCCAATCCCGTGGAGCATGTTTATTCTATAATACAGGAATATATAACAAGAAAAAGGTCAAAGAGTACTAACAGGGCGGGGTGATCTTTTCCTGCCTCTGCTATATGCTTCAAGATACTCTTCATATGTCTGCAACAAGAGAAAGGAGTATGAGTGACAAGTTTACACTAATATCTTAATTATGGCAACATGATTTGCTGGCAGATCTAACAGCTACACCACATGGGGTCCATGAAGTATTACACTTGTTTAAGAACATTCTTCAAACTAAATCCAGGAAGGACAGAGAATATGCAACCCTCTGAGTTTAGCTAGGAGCCAGGTGAATCAATATGATGTATTAAATACATAAGAAATACATTGTCTTAAAACTATCTATATTGCAGCAGTCTAAGAGACTGCGAGTCAGAAGGCCTTAATTGTAGCAGCCATGCGAGAGGGGGAGAGAGAGAAGATGCTGGTGTGTGTGTGTGTTACTTCATGAGGGGTGGGGCACAACTGTAACGAAGAAAAATGTCTATGAATCCCACTAAGCATTTCCTTGGACTTGCCCCTTTGTCAAGGTACATAAAGCACCAAAGAAGAAAACCTTCACCAATAAAATAGGAATAACCTAATAACTTTTTCTTATAACTAGTGTCATCTGGCCAGCTTGTGTGCACCTGACTAATCTCACTGGAACCTACGGACTCCACTGGAGGAAGAAATCACCTAGTTTTTGCCTCTGTTGGGTTTTGCACTTGAAATAGCTCTTAGCCCACTTCATGGACCACTAGGTCGCACACCCTTAGGTGTGAACCTGATAGTTTCCACTCCACAATTGAAAAATTATATGGGTGTATATATATAAACACAAGTTCCCAATCTGTTCTCTATACCTATAGGAATTACTAAATGAAAAAGGATGTAAATTGACTTCTAAGACGAGCAGGATTCATTTAAAGTTGGGAATTAAACTAAAATATAATAAACCATTTTGCCATGAAGTTTGATTTAATCAAACACCTTAATACTTAATGATAATTAACTAATATAGTTAACGGTATCAAGGTTCAACAGATGTGCATTTGCTTTAAGGAATTGTAAGTCCACACCCGTGAGTCTTATGATATAAACAGAAGAATTAAAAGTCTAACTACAGAAAGAATCAGATGACACACAGTCCAATATCAGGAAAATTGGTGGAGGCCTTGAGTTAAAAAATACGGAATTGGGCAATTTTTTGGCATATGCCTTCAACAGTAGCAAACCATTTTAGTATAAAATGCACACAAAAGTAGAGCTTCATATGCATTCAAAGAAAGGAGGTTGCTAGATATCAAACACTGGTCAAAAACAAGAGGAACAAGCTTGCAGCAATCATCAGCAAACTTTGAGAAAGTACAAAAGAGTATTTCATCTTCTTGGCAAAATACAAGAACAATATTTTTGACCTATGTGCTTCAATAATTAAATAAAGGGTAAGACGAGAACTTCATCAGTAAATAAAATAATGGTAAGATAGGAAATACAAACCATTTCAAGAATGTCATCATCAGTCAAATGACTAGCAAGTGGGCTCCTTTCTGATGGCAATCCCCAAATGTTAATTTGAGGACCCACATCAGTGTTTACATGAAGATTAGCAACGCTTCTATTCCTCTGTGAATGCCTTGACTGTCTCGACTTTGATTCCCCTGATGCAATGTCCAACTCCTCAGCAGAAAACACACCATTTATTCTCTGAGGTGCTACATGAAGTCTACTAGCATCAACTTGATGTTGGTAGAGTAAAGAGGGATAAAACATGGTCCCGTCAGGTATCAGAGATGCATTACAGTCTTGATCTCCAAGATGGGGTGAAGGCTCTACATATGGCCTTTTGGAAGAGAGATCATCCCTTGCATATATATCCCTGGATGAGCCAATAACTATTATAAAAAAGAAAAATCGTTTGGACCAACTTTTCCACAATTCTAGCACTAATACAAATTTGACAAAAGGCTCAATGTTTCCAAATAATTGAATGGGAACACTATTTCAAGTTTCTGGGGAAAGGGCTATACATTTTCAAATTAACATCCAAAGCATCCTGTCCATCAAGGAGCTCACATAAAGCTTCACCAATATCTGGAGGTAACTCCTGACAGCAGTACATGTACCAGTGTCATAAAAGCCTATTTACTAACAAGAGTACACGGAAAAAATAAGTCAATAGTGCTAAGACAATAATATAACCCATGCCTGACAATCTCTACTAATTTTGACTGGTTTGTATTGATTCCATGGATTCTTAAGGTGAAGAGTTCTTTGGAAAGGCAAATCACACAATCGCAGCCAATTCACTTCAAAACTTCGACCCCAAGGATTACGCCCACCATTTCCTTGACTCCAAACATGGTCTCTTCTCAAACCGACAGAAGAAATCATTTGGGCGTACCCTTGAAAATAACCACTCATGTTGACACTGAATATCAGTATCACCTTGCTGGAATTCTGCCCACAAACAAAAAACACGAATATTTGTTAGTACTGTAAGATATGACAGATGTTCATAATATTATAATACTCATAAGGATATAAATGGAAAAACGACTTACATGAAATGCTTCATCCAAAATGGACTCATTCATGGCTTGTGTGGCCCAAATCCCTTTGTTTACTGACATTTGGATATTTTCATGGTTCAAACTCTTGATTACAAAATATCTTACGCCATATAGTTTTCCCTTTCCAACTGCACTTGAAACTCCAATCTGCGGACATGAAACTGTGTGCTCCTCTGCTCTAGAACGGCTAGTATCCTCATTTACTCTGAAACTTGAAATATCTGAGGGAGGAGTTCATATTTTTATTTGAATCATGTTGAAGTACCAGTATATGGCAATTCACAAACTAATCATTTAACCACTACTGTCATGTCAAGGACAAGGAATCTACACGACATCTTATTTTTTCTTTTTTATTATTATTTTTTATCTCTGTGATCGGGTAACGTAAAACTTCATAAGGCTGCATTCAGAAGATATTGAATTTAACAAGAAATTAGACAAAACGGAGTTAGCTCCTGAACACTGATCATCAAGGAAGCTACACGATATCTATAAGAATTTGCATATGAAACAGCCCAGAAAACAGTAACAAACTTACAGTAAAGAAAATAAGCATTATTCACAACCAAAAACAATATAGCAAGCACAGGAATGAACTCTAACTGTTTGTGCAAAGAAATCAATCATCAAGTTCCAACATCTCAAAACATCTGTTAGAAGAAAATGAATGAGCAAACAGCCTAATTCTGAGCTTACGACATAATAATTACTGGTCTAAGATTCAATAAACAAAATTTGGCAAGAAGTTGGATTGCAGAGCGTTTCATGAATATTAACATTGACAATCAATTCATGAGGTAAATAGTACATAATTTACACATACACACTCATGTCGGACTTGCTAATTACTATAATGACATGGAATGCACCAAAAGGAGTGGAAACTGAAAGAACCTCATGGAGCCATTCCCTGAAGTTGAGATAAAATAAGTTGACATTTTGAAAAAACAATAAGCTTGTTATTCCCAAAGTGGAGAGAGAGAAAGATGGAGTCATTCCCAAGCTGCTTGTCCAACAATATCAACATCCAATAGGACAAAAGGTTGAAAGTTGTCAAAAAATTTCCAAACTTCTCATACACCACAGGTTCATTATGAAGGCTTGAAATTTGATTGCAATTTTTAAGAAGTACAGTACTCTACAAATTCATAGGTTCTACTTTCTCGAAATTGCATAACTTTTTCTAATACTGGAAGAAAATTAATGCCATGCCAGATTGTACATACTCAACAAGCTATGCAAGAAACTGAAGCACGGTGCTAACACAAATTAGATATATGAAAATAATCACCGAAAAGATACACAATGCCCCAATTTTTGCTAACATAATCATTGGCCAAACGAGTAATATACATAGATAATAACCGCCAGACAGCAGCAATAGCTCTTTATTCTCTACCAAGATCGGAGAGGTTTGATACCATGTAAGAAATATGGAAGAAAAATGTAATTGAACTGTGTCTCTATATTATTACATTGAGATACTATTTATAAACATTACATTAGACTCTTTTTCTAGCTAGGACACTACAATGCAATCCCTTTTCAAGTAGGATATACATTGTTCCTATTCTTTTTCCTATTCTAAATAGGATTGTATATATTATTCTTGTTCCTATTTATATTATAACGTATACAAATAAACAACATGCAGAATTGAATTATGAGAAGATTAAGGGGGTATTTGGATTGACTTTTTTTTAAGTGGCTTATAAGTTAAAAGCCAAAAATCATACGTTATGGACCCCATACTTATGGCTATTGGTTTTTTTTTTTGGTACTTATTCAGCTTTAAAAAAGTACTTTTAAGCACTTCTTTATGTTACCCAAACACTTCCTAAACTTAAAAAGTTCTTAAAAGCCAAAAGCCAAAAAAATAAATCAATCCAAATACCCACTAAGAGCCTATTTGAATTGGCTTATTTTAAGTGCTTTTAAGACAAAATAGTTTTAAGCACTTTTGTAGTGTTTGGGTAAAATAAAAGTCTATTTAAGTTTTTTGAACCAAACAGACAAAAATAAGCCAGGAGTCATAAGTTAGAATTCCTAACCCGTGGCATTTGTCTTATAAGTCAAAAGCTATAAGCCCATTAGAATTCCTAACTTATGGCTTTTGGTTTATAAGTAAAAAGCTACAAGCCCATCCAAACAGGCTCTTAGTATCAGTTATGTGGTTTAGAAGATAGACCTAATAATATCAAGCCAGCTTATAGCCTCAAGAAACCATGCAAGTAACAAGAGCTCTTCGTGGCATCACTAACTACTAACTAGTGGTCCTCCTTTCGATCAAATTGAGAAAACACTTATTGCTCATCAACTAAACAGTAAAACCAACCAAAAGATACTTGAAGCATAGCACCTTTTGCAACAATATTAAACTGCGGGCCAGTGTAAATGACCATATCCTTGTCTATGTCATGCAGACACATTCAAGGAAACAAATCTCAACAGCAACAACAGCTATTTAAAAAAAATACAAGATAAGACCCACACATATAACTGTGTTATGAAGAGATTTAGCATCAGTGTTACCTGGTCCATCAAAATTCCCTCTTTCCTTTTTCCATTCGGTCACCTTGGAATCAGCTACAGATGCATTCTCTTTTGCAGCATCTGATGACATAGCTTACAACCTCCTGCTGAAAAAAGGGTAACAGAATGACAGTAAAATTAGGTTTAAGAGTACAAAACCTCAAAGTAGACAAAATGATATATATCAGAAGGTAAAATGAGGAAATTTTCTGACAATAAAACCTCAATACAGTAAATAATTATAGGCTCAACCACTCAGCCTGTATATATTAGGTTGAGGAGCATAGAACCAACATGTTTAGAACACGATAAGAACAAATAAAGAGACTGCAATGAGCAGGCTTCTGTCATACTGTATGAAGATTATCATTAAGTATATAGGGAAGTATAGAACTCCTTGGACAGCTAGAAATATGGAACATTAGAAAATTCTCAAATGAAAACCTTTATAAATGCCACAACAACATACCCAGTGCAATACCGCAAGTGAGGTCTAGGGAGGGTAGGATGTCTGCAGACCTTACCCTACCCATGCGGGGAAGAGAGACTATTTTTGATTAAAAATTAATCACGAATCAAATCCAAAACTAATACACATCATCAACCTTCAAACAAATAGAGTTTGATCATCATATATATGTTATGGTGGCAACTGGGAACAACATGATTTTCCTAAGAGCAGGAAACTGAAAAATCTAGAGAACTCATCCATGTCAACTAACTGGAACAAAGAGAAAATCGCAGAAAATATGTTTAGTACTTTGTCTTAGGTGTCCAATGTCCATATCTTGTAGACATTCCAAGATGAATCATGTTGAATAAGTAAGAAAGGTAGAACCAACCTACAAGACAAAGGCCATTGAAAACAATTTGAGGACCAGAATTCTCTACACTTATACTGCTAATTATGCATTCTCTCCTAGTAAATATTGAGATTTTTAATGATATAAAAGAGTTGCCCCCCCCCCCCCCCCCGGCGCTCAACCCAACCAAAAGCCAAACTCTTCGCTTGTGTAAGGCAATGATGATAATCTTACTACATGTGGAACCAAAGTTGTTCATGACTTAAAGACTCAGCTTCAGATTCATTTCAGCTTTTAAATTGAAGTTTTAGAATTTAAAGTTGGAAGTCTACTTTTGTTCATTCTCTTTCAATTACACCTTCATCATTTGGTTTAGCAGTTTGAGTTCTACTCACCTCTTGATTCATTGCAGAAGTGTAAGGGTAAAGTCTCTCTTTCGCGAACAACTTTTCTCCTTTTCAATTCTCAATTGGACATTTTCCCTTCTTTTTCTTCTTCTTCAGTTTCCCTTTTCATTTCTCAACTCTGTTCCTTTTAATCTTGTTATTTGCTAATTGCAACGCTAAACTCTTAAACATTCCAACAGTGTCAGAATGATACTTAGAGTACATTCATTAACATTTTAACATAATGCTCACTATTTCAAGAGACTTCAACGAAAATAGACAGCTAAATTTATTCATCTTTCTCCATGAAGAAAAAAGAAAAAACCCTCAAACAACGCCGACATACCTAGTGTACCAAAGTGGGATTCATGGAGGGTAGAGGGTGCACAAACCTTACCCCTACCAAAGAGATAGAGACAGAGACAGAGATAGAGAGGTTATTTACAATAGAAATGGAAGTACAAGTAACAACATATAATAACAAAAACAACAAATAGTAACAAAACAAAAACAAAATAATATATAATCGAGGTACATGGAACAACAAATAGTAACAAAAATCAAAGGAAAAAAAACTATAGGAGCAATACTATGATTATGTATACGCATGGACAGCACGCACTGCTGCCTACTAACCTTATATCCAAAATTGTGTCCTCCTATCTAAGGTCATGTCCTCAGTAAGCTAAAACTTACCTCTCCAAAATTTCTCTAAGTCTATCTCTACTTCTCCTCAAACCCACATGATAAAACAACTCAGTCCGTAAATTCTATGACTATAAATAATTCATCTACAACTTCAACATAGTAATAAAATGCTCACAGAATTCACTAAATCTCCACCTAACATTTCCATCTCTGGATCATTCACCCCAGAAACCCACATGATAAAACAATCTAATCTACAAATTCATTGAGTAGAAATGATTCGCTTACAAATTCAACATCATAATAAAACGCTCGCAGAATTTAATAAAATTCAACCAAAAAAAATAGAATAAAGAAACCCCACATGATAAAATCACTCGGTCAACAAAAAGAATTATTTCTTTACAACCGAAACAACTTCGTGATTACACTCCCAACATTCATCCCAAACAAGTAAGAAACTAAATGAACAAAAAGATAATTAATTTTTGTAATTTAATGCCACGAAACTGAAAATGGAAAGGAGAATTTACCTTAAAATTCAGAGAGAGAACTCCGGTCGGAACGAGAGAGAATGAGAGAGTAGAAAAGCAGTTTATCAGATGTAGATAAAGTTGTGCCCTAAGTTTTCTGTATCTAAAGCCCCGATTAGGCCCAAATAATTATTTTTCTGTATCTAAAGCCCCGATTAGGCCCAAATAATTATACTTCAATAATTTTCATATACTAGTAAACATAATACCAATAAATAATTTTTTTAAAAAAAACTATACTCCCATATCTTTCTTTGTTTTAGTTAGTAAATGAAAATAATTAAAATCTACTTTTGATATGTTATAGTGATTTGCACAACATTCAGTTAATCTACTTTTAATAATTACAATCTTTATTTAAACAAGACATACTACTAATAAGTATTTGTAAATTAAGGAGATTTAATGGAGAGGATATCTCAAGTCTTAAATAACAACAAAAAAGTGACATTGATTAGTTTCAATGATGATTGATGGGTCTGATAAGCATTATTATTTTGGGGATAATATTATATATTTGAAAAATAAAACATGCATACTCGATTTTCATATTCAAAATTCTATTTTCTTTATTCCAGCCCTTCTCTTATATCATTGTCGTCATTTTTCTTATATTTCTTCGTCTTATTTATTTCATTATTTGTTGTTGCTATTGTCGAAAATTCTTCTTTTTATTTATTTTCTAGGTGAGAAGTTAAATGAGAAGCTAGAGAGAAGATTATAAAACTTGGCTTTAAGTTAGAGTGCGATGCTACAAAAGTGGTATCTTTAAACTACCTAAGAGACCTTTCGACATTGAAACAACAACAACAACAACAACATACCCAGTGAAATCCCACAAGTGGGGTCTGGGGAGGGTAGAATGTACGCAGACCTTACCGCAACCTCATTGAAGTAGAGAGGTTGTTCCTGGGAACCCTCATCTCAAAACCCATAAGCAGAAAGAACTAGATATGACAAAACGGAAAGGGAGGGAACAGAAAGCGCGACTAATAATGAATAGCACATGGCAGTATGTAAATATGATAAAACTAACACACAATACGACAGATTAAAACTTTACTTTATAAAGCTCTTCTAATCTAATTAAGAAAAGATCATAGTTACTAATTGTTAGAATGTATGTAGACCTTATCCTATCCTTGTGGGTAGAGAGGCTATTTCTGATTAAAAAATAATCATGAACCAAATCCTGTATATAATAGGTTTTAGAGCATGGAACCAACTTAGAACACGATAAGAACAAATAAAGAGACTGCAATGAGCAGGCTTGGCTTTCTGTCGTACCACATGAAGATGATCATTTAGTATATAGGGAAGTACAGAACTCCTTGATAAGCTAGAAATATGGAACATTAGAAGAAAATTCTCAGATGAAAACACTTATAAGTGTCACAACAACATATCCAGTGTAATCCCACAAGTGAAATCTAGGGAAGGTAGGATGTACGCAGACCTTATCCTACTCTTATGGGGTTGAGAGGCTATTTCTGATTAAAACTTAATCACGAATCAAATCCAAAACTAATACATATCATCAACCTTCAAACAAAAAGTGTGATCATCATATGGATGTTATGGTGGCAACTGGGAACAACATGATATTCCTAAAAGCAGGAAACTGAAAAATCTAGAGAACTCATCCATGTCAACTAACTGGAACAAAGAGAAAATTGCAGAAAAAAGTGTTTAGTACTTTGTTTAGGTTTCCAATGTCCATCGCAAGAAGCCATTCCAAGATGAATCATATTGCATAAGTAAGAAGGATAGAAACTAACCTACAAGACAAAGGCCATATAAAACAATTTGAGGACCAGAATTCTCTACACTTATCCTGCTAATTATGCATTCTCTCATAGTAAATATTGAGATTTTTAAGGATTTAAAGGAGTCTACACCCCCCTCCTCCCCCCCCCAAAAAAAATCCAAACTCTTGCTTGTGTAAGGCAATGACCAAAATCTTACTACCTGTGGAACCGAAGTTGTTCATGACTTAAAGACTGAGCTTCAGAATCATTCAGCTTTTAAATTGAAGTTTTACAATTTAAAGTTTAGTCTACTTCTATTCATTTTCTTTCAATCACACCTTCATCATTTGGTTTAGCAGTTTGAGTTCTACGCACCTTTTGATTCATTGCAGAAGTGTAAGGGTAACGTCTCTCTTTCATGAACAGCTTTTGTCCTTTTCAATTCTTAATTGAACATTTCCCTTCTTTTTCTTCTTCTTCGGTTTCCCTTTCATTTCTCAAATCTCTGCTCCTTCTAATCTTGCTATTTGCTAATTGCAACGCTAAACTCATAAACATTCCAACAGTGTATCAGAATGATACTTAGAGTACATTCTTTAACATTTTAACATAATGCTCACTATTTCAAGAGACTTCAACTAAAATAGACAGCTAAAGCTTATTCACCTTACTCTATGAAGAAAGAGGAAAAAAGCCTCAAACAACAACATACCTAGTGCAGTCCCACAAAGTGGGGTTCGGGGTGGGTAGAGGATATGCAAACCTTACCCCTGCCTCAGAGATAAAGATAGAGAGGTTATTTACAATAGACCCTCGCTTAAGGAACAACAGTCTAAAGCAATCCCGCAGCGAAGAAACGAAGTACAAGTAAAAAAAACAATAATGAAAATAACAAATAGTAACAAAACAAATACGACAACAGAATAATATGATAATGGAGGTACAAGGAACACCAGATAGTACCAGCAATCGAAGGACGAAAAGCTATCAGAGCAATACTACGGCTACGTGTACGTACAAACAGCACGCACTGCTGCTTACTAACCTTCTATCCTAAATTGCATCCTCCGTCATTAAGCTAAAACTGACCTCTCTCCAAAATCTCTCCATGTCTATCTCTACCTCTCCTCAAATCCACATGATAAAACAATTCAGTCTGCAAATTCTATGACTATAAGTAATTCATCTACAACTTCAATATAGTAATAAAATGCTCACAGAACTCACTAAAATCTCCAACTAACGTTTCCAGCTCCGGGTCATTCACTCCTAGAAACACCCACATGATAACACACCTCCAATCTACAAAATCATTGAACAGAAATGATTCACTTACAAACTCAACATCATAATAAAATGCTCACAGAATACAATAAAATTGGACCACAAAAAGTTAGAATAAAGAAACCCCACATGATAAAATCACTCTGTAAACAAAAAAAAATTATTTCTTTACAACCAAAACAACTTTTAATTACACTCTCAACACTCATTCCGAACAAATAAGAAACTGAATGAACAAAAAGATAATCAATTTTTTAGTAATTTAATGCCGCGAAACTGAAAATGGAAAGGAGAATTTACCTTAAATTCAGAGAGAGAACTCCTGTTGGAACGAGAGAGGGGGAGAGAGAGGGAGAGAGAGAGAGAGAGAGAGTAGAAAAAGCAGTTTTATCAGATGGATAAAGTTGTGCCCTAATTTGTTTGCCCCGATTAGCCCAAACAATTATACTTCAATAATTAAATATAATATCAATAAAAAAAATTTAATACAAAAGCTATAGTCCCATATCTTTCTTTGTTTTGGTTAATAAATAAAAATAATAAAATCTACTTTTGAAGTATTATAGGGATTTGCATAACATTTAGTTAATCTACTTTTAATAATTAAAATATTTATTTAAACAAGACAGAGATTTAATGGAGAGGATATCTCAAGTGTTAAATAACAACAAAAAAGTGACATAATTAGTTTTAATGATGATGAATGGGTTTGATAAAGCATTATATTATTGAGATAATATTAAATATTTAAAAAATAAAATGTGCATATTCAATTTTTATATTCAAAAATTTAAAAAATAAAATGTGCATATTCAATTTTTATATTCAAAATTCAATTCTCTTTATTCCTACCCATCTCGTATAATTATTATCGTCATTTTTCTTGCCTTTTTCTCATATTTCTTCTTCTTATTTATTTCATTATTTTTTGTTATTATTGTCGAAAATTCTTCATTTTATTTATTTTTGGGTGATAAGTTAAATGAAAAGCTAGAGACAAGATTATAAAACTTGGCTTTAAGTTGGAATGCGGTGCTACAAAATTGGTACCTTTTAACGTACCCTTATCTGATATTTGCGCCCTACAATGTAGGATATACACGCATAGGTACTTAAATTATTTAAAAGTTAAACAATTAAACACATGTCTCTGATGTATCATTATATATGAAGGATACCTTGTAAAAATACAAAATTACCACATAGCATGTCCTACAGGATGCGTGTAAATACTAACTCGTTCAACTTTTAGATAATTCAAGTGTCTACTTGTCCATATCAAAAATTAGAAGAGATCAAGTTAAAAGACACATTTATGTATTATGTCTATTTGGTGTGAGGATGAGACAAATAACATTATCTAATAGATTGAAATAATTTATGAGATTAATTATTTCCCCATTTTTATAAAATAAGTAATCCATCGTTACAATATAAATAGTGAAATAAATAATATTCGACTAATTAATATATCTAATAAAATGTAGGATAAAATAATCCTCCTATTATTTTGGAGTTGTTGGGGGTCATTTGGTTGGCAACATATTATTTTGGGATAATTAATTTTGGAATAAGTTAGTCTGGAATAAGTTATCACGTCATATATATATAGGATAACTTATCCCATCACTACAGCAAAAATGGACATGAGATAAAACAATTCGATATTTTATTCCGAGATTATTATAACTTATAACTCACAACAAACGACCCGCAAAGTGTTTTAGCCTATCACATATGACCTTGATAGAACAATCTGACGTGGCAGATATAGGAAAACAACAAGCACCCACGTGTCAACCAAATGTAGGATCCTAGATTCTAGACAACATCAAGAAGCTGACTTGGCAGATTCTGTTACATTAAAAAAACTGCTAAAAAATGGAAATTAATTTTCTTGCATTTTATCAAAGACAAAAACTTTTTAATTTACTCGTAAAGGTGATTGAGTTTATGTAGCAGATGATCAAATATCCCAAATCAAAATTTTCTCTCCATGTTTTCCTAGTTGAGCTGGTCACATAACGGCAATTCTAATACAATTTACATATTCTCTATGATTTACGAGTTATTATATAAAAATGAGTTTATTCGAGCACAGTTCCAAGAAAAGAACAAACAAGTTTTTTTTGTTTTGAATACCCTCCACACATTTATCCCATAACCTTATCTCCTTCTTTACCAAAACCCCATCAAATTGCAACATTCAAGATTTTTTTTTTTCACAAATGCAATATTCATTTCTACATTCCCTCCATCTCCACCACCACCATCGTCGTCGCCACAAATGGCCACCAAAATTGGGTTCACAGTAGCAACAAGTACTCACCTTTTTCATGCCCCTTTTAGAAAAAAATCCAGTTTGAGCTCAAAGGTTCAATTGATTAATTTAAGTGGAAGAAAGTTATCGACTCGACGAAGGCTATTGGTTCTTACTCCTAAGGCCACTGCTGATCAGCCAGGTAAATTAATGAGTTATTATCATCTGTGTATTCTTGTTTTTCAATCAAAGTTTCGTTTTTTGTTACGAAGAATTTAAGTTATGTATACTGACGGTTATGTCTTTAGAGTGAAAAAATGAATCTTGAATAGTATAGATTAAATCTATATAAGGAGATCACTCGTCTCGTTAATCAACGATGTGCAATTTCATCCTGACCTCCTTTGGTAGAAAATTATTTATATATGATTAAAATTATTTTTTATATATATATATATAGTATATGTTAAAAACCCCTTCAACTAGTTTGTGTATTTACTTTTTCGTATTTTGACCCTTTTTAATGAAAATTCTGATCCCGCCATTAGTCATCAATTAGACTATCATCCTTAGGTTGGCAATCAATATGATACAATAGTTACCTATTCCTTCCAATAATATCGGCCACTTACCCCACTCCCCACCGGATTTCATCATTCAGAGCTCGATTAGTTTGTGCTAGACAAGATACAAAGAACATGACTGATATAGGGAACAAGGGAATACCAGACCATATCTGCTTCATATGATTCATTGTTAAGACGAGATATCCTTATCTCCCTCCCAACAAGACAGGAAATTAACAAACGAGAAATCTAGTAAGCAACATCAAGTAGAAAATGATTTTTTCTCCCTCATATTCGCGGGATTTTGGGGCCTTGTATGTGAAGCTCATTTGAGGATCTCGTGTTTGCTTTCAGGTCAGCTTAAGGAGGATGTGCTTGAAGACAGTAAAATCTTGCAGTATTGTAGCATTGACGGTAAAGGAAAGAAGTCTCTCGGAGAAATGGAGCAAGAGTTTCTTCAAGCACTACAAGTACTGAAGCATCTACGATCTCTTATTTGTTGATTGTTTTCTTTCGTCTTCTAATAATATTAAGTGCATTCTTTCCTGGCGTTGTACCACAGTCGTTCTATTATGAAGGAAAAGCCATCATGTCCAACGAGGAATTCGATAACCTTAAGGAAGAACTAATGTGGGAAGGGAGCAGCGTTGTCATGCTAAGTATGGTTGAGAGTTTCTCTTTTACACATTTGTCTAAATGATGATTTGGGACTTAAAATAGGTATAGTGATAACGGTTTCTCACAATGCAGGCCCTGATGAACAGAGGTTTCTGGAAGCTTCTATGGCTTATGTATCTGGGAATCCAATTATGACTGATAAAGAGTTCGACCAGCTGAAGATGAAACTTAAGGTACTTGGACATTAATATCTCGGTCTTATGTAGTAGGCGTTTGGCTATAGATTTGTACAACTGGTTCCGTGGTCTTTCCTGTATTGACATGTTTTAATGTTGTAGAGGGATGGCAGTGATATTGTCGTTGAGGGTCCAAGGTGCAGTCTTCGAAGTAGAAAGGTGAGTAGGATTGTATTTACTAGTATTATGATTCATATTCATCTTTCATGTCGGAAATGCTTGTTCTCCGTTAAGTTGGTTGATGGATTTTACTTGGGTGCAGGTTTATAGTGACCTTTCTGTCGATTATCTAAAGATGTTCTTGTTAAATGTCCCTGCTGCTGTCATTGCTCTTGGATTGTGAGTAGTACTTAACTCTCTTTCAGCATAATAAGTTTCGATTTATTGAGCATTACGTTACACTTGTTCTGTTTAACTGTATTCTTGCTAGGTTTTTCTTCCTAGACGATTTGACTGGATTTGAGATCACTTATCTTTTGGAGGTAAGCCTTGTTTATTTTCATCTCTACAGTATCAAAGATTTTTGGAAGGTCCGAGCAACATAACTAACTAGATGAAAGATCAGAGTATTCATTAGACTTTGTACTGATATAAATTTTCGATTTGCAGCTTCCGGAGCCTTTCAGTTTCATTTTCACCTGGTTTGCTGCTTTACCCTTCATATTATGGCTATCCTTTACGATCACAAACGCCATTGTCAAGGATTTTCTCATCTTAAAGGTAATATTTCATAAGCATTTTAGGCGTATTATCTTATAAGCTGTGTTTTCGACTTTAACATACAATAAGCTCAATCTTCAGGGGCCCTGTCCGAATTGTGGAACAGAGAATACTTCCTTCTTTGGTACAATATTATCGGTATCCAATGGAGGTTCCAGCAACAACGTAAAATGCTCAGGGTAAGTCGAAAACGCTTTAGTTTTCAGCGTTTGTCATGGTCATCACAATCATCTTTTGCAGTTGTGGGACGGACTTGGTCTATGATGCAAACACGCGTTTGATTACATTGCCTGAAGGAAGTAGTGCATGATTCGAGGTACCTAGTCTCTTTACCTATGTTACTCGGATTGTTTACTACCAACTACATGTCATATCCTCCAAAAATAGTGCATTTTTGAAGGATCTGCTTCAATAGTTTTGGAGAGTTCGAGCAACAGTGAAACAAGGGGGATCCAGGACTTTAAATTATGGGTTCTGGACAACCACCCTTTTTGTTTATTGAGTTCTGAATAGATTATTTATACATGATCTGAAGATCCGCCCCTCGCCCTTAACATAACCGTTCCGCTTACTGATTTCTTGCAATTTGCAGGATGACTTACAATTGATTTGTTCTTAACACAAGTTGCATGGAAGAGAGACCATATGATGCAGTTTGTGAAAATGAAAAACAAGTTCAATGTTGAATTTGTGAATGATTTACAACTTGTATTGTGTGAATATGATATATAATGTAATGTAATGTGTGTCTATAAATATATCAATAAAAAAAATAATAACTTTTAATGAGCTTCTCTTCTCATGTTATTTTATTCCAAGAAAAAGCTCAAATATGTCATCGAACTATCAAAAATATCGTATCGTGACACATTTGGTCCATTCATGCCACTAACAACTCACACATCCGATTTTACAACCCAAATTCTTGATTTTCTCGTAACAGTCCAACTCGCTAGTGATATTACCCGTTTTGAGCCTAGGCTCGTACGACTTTAAAACACGTCATTAGTTAGTAATGACATACTTACTTATATACCTTACATCTCTTCTGTATTTTGATGATGTGAGACTTTTTATCTCAATAAGAGTTGTTACATTTCAAATACAAGATATACACATGTTGTCCTATTAAACAACCCACATCAGATAACATTATCGGTTTTATTTTAAGTTTAATTATAGTAAATTAAAAAAATAAAGCTATAATCTAAAACAGTACTGTCCAACAAGTTAGTTTATAACCCCCTAGCACGTTTAATCTAAAACATAATTAATTTCCACATACCAAAGTTGACTTATATAAAACTTACAATGTTCGTGATGGCACGAAATGTTCGTATTTTTGTAACATTATTTATACACACACAAAAACAAAAACAAACTATATAATAAGGCCTATCTTTACAAAAATCAAATAAGCCATTTACAATTTTTCTTTAGAGTAAGCTAAAATTTCATGGCCTCTTTCCACCATAGATGGAACCTGACAATATTCTTGGTGGTTGCAACACTAGCGTTCATCGATCGAGCTAGGGGCGGAGGCTATGGCACCCCTAGCGGCTTTCAAGCAACACCTTGGAAGCTCGCTAATGCCACGTTCTATGGCGATGAGACTGCTTCTGATACAATGGGTGCGTTTACTTAATTGATCAACTATTTTGATTTATATTCGTTGTTGTTATGATGTTTCATATTCAAATAATGGAAATTCACATAGAATTGTTACTGTTGTATTGCTTGGTATAAGTCAATTTCTTAATAAGTCACTTGATTGTGTAAGAAATTTAAAGATGCACTAAAGTTGCGGCTATGCAAAGGGTCATAGTACATTCTGAGAAAAATAGATACGCGTCCAATTGCATTTTTTTGAAGAATGCAAGAAATATAGAACTAACCTACAAAATAAGACAGATTACCTGCTACAAAACAAAATAACAACAAAAAAGGGCAAGCTCAGTGCACCAAGGCTCCAGCTATGCGCATGGTTCGAGGAAGGGTCCGACCACAAAACAAAATAACAACAAATTTAGTGTAATTTCGCAACTGGGGTGTAGTGAGATTAGAATATATGCATATGTTACTATATCATGAAAAGATAGAGAGTATTTCTGATAGACTCGACTCAAAGAAAGATGAAAGATTAAAATCTTCTTGTGATGAACATGTGAAATAAGACAGATTACCTGTTACAACAGATTAAAACAGACTAATAATGTGATTTTTTTACTTTTTTTTGTAGGTGGAGCTTGTGGATATGGAAATTTATTTGATTCAGGTTATGGAACAGATACAGCAGCATTGAGCTCAGTATTATACAACAAGGGATTTGCATGTGGACAATGTTACCAAATAAAATGTGTGCAATCACAATCTTGCTACTCAACAATTGTGACAGTGACAGCAACAAATCTATGTCCACCAAATCAAGCACAAGACAGTGACAATGGTGGTTGGTGTAATCCCCCTAGAACACATTTTGATATGGCTAAACCTGCTTTCATGAAAATTGCTCAATGGAAGGCTGGAATTGTCCCTGTTTCTTATCGCAGGTAATGATTTATTTTTTGTTTGAACAAGTGGCGGTGTAATACATAAATAGACATTTAACCTTAGCAGGCAAGTAAGCACTTTAAATCTTTAACTTTGAATATGCATATCTAGATACTTCAACTCTACTCTGTTAATTGAACACCTCAACTTACAAAATGATCATCTAGACACTTTCAAAACTTATATGTCACGTCAGTGTCAAGTGTCCACGAGACACCGTAGTTGGAGCATTTAGTTTCCAATTGAGACCAAACTGAAGTGTCAAAATATGTATTTTTAAAGTTGGAGTGCTTACTTGCAGGTTGAGACCAGGTTTGATGTCTACTTGTTTATTATGTCTTTAATATTCTAGTCACTGACAAAGATGGTGGTGCATTGATAAGTACTCCTCCAGTCAGATGTTTTGAGTTCGCTTCCCATAAATAAAGTTGCCTTTAGTAGAGAATGTTTTACCCACTTATAGTAGGACTTTTTGCTGTGAATTTGATTAGTCGCCTTTGTTTTTCCACCTGGTGCCTAGTATCCATTCTAGGGTCCTGATTATTTCAAATTCATGTTGCATAAAATTCATTAAAAAAGAAAGTTCTCCATCTTAGGATTTTCTTCCATTCCTACAGCTCAAACCCAAAGATTCTGATTAAGGATAGAGGTCATATCTATCCCACCACAATCCTTAATAGTATAACATTCTAGTCATTGATGTGTTACATACTTACCTCAGATTCTACAAAATGGATCTTTTGAAGGCAGGTTCTATGAGTTCAATCTAATTCATTATCATCAAATCGAACTATAAAATATAAGTGTAGCTAATACATTGTACCTAATAGAATTTTTTTAATGAATAATAATAATGGTAGAATCAATTGTATGCACCTCGACTACTCCACCCAAGTATTTACTAGTTACTACCTCTAATATGTACCATTACTTTCATGTTTATAGGGTACCTTGTGTTAAAAAAGGAGGAATCAAGTTTAGTTTCCAAGGAAATGGCTATTGGTTATTGGTATATGTGATGAATGTTGGTGGAAGTGGAGATATTGCAAGTATGTGGGTGAAAGGAACTAAAACAAGTTGGTTACCTATGAGCCATAATTGGGGAGCTTCATATCAAGCATTTGCAACTCTAAGTGGCCAATCACTTTCTTTTAAGATCACTTCTTACACATCTCATGAAACAATTATAGCTACTAATGTTGCACCTTCTAATTGGCAAGTAGGAATGACTTATCAAGCCAATGTCAACTTCAAATAATGAAGTCCTTTGGTTTTTTCGGACTTCTCCAACATTTATTCCTGATTTTTTAAAGACTTATTTCTCGAGTTTTATTTCGCGATTCGATCTTGTAATAGTTGATATTTCATTGGTGAAAGAATTACTATATTTTTTAGTTTTAAGAATTATTATTATTGTATGAATTTATGTTCTATACACTGACAGTATAAAGAAGTTCTATATCTTGATCTGCAATACAAAATTACTCTTATAGATTCCAACGTTGCATTGTGGGTACTATGAGGGCCCACGACTTTCTTGATCGCCTCGTTCAACTATTAAGTTGAAATGTGGGTGAAGGGAAACATATGAACTCTACATATGTGAGCTTCACAAAACATAGTTTAACATTGCGAATCCTTTGAATGATGAACTCGTTGGAACGTTGAAACGTTCCTACACAGAAGGAAATGATGCAATGGATTCATATAGCCGATATCAAACTATAGTTCAGAAAATTCGCTCAATGAATTTCATTCATATATAGACTATATTACATTGATGAACACAAGAAACATAGAATTTGTTGGAAAGTAGAGAAAAATTGAAATATCATGAAAGAAACTATATGTTATTTTGAAGTGATTATTCTCTATGTGATTGCAATAATTAAAATAGTACAAGCCAATTTTATGGAAGTTGCATTATCTTCAGTGACCATTAGCAAGTCCATTCTCAACACATTTCTTGGCATAGAATCTTCTGTACTTTGAATCGACTTCTGTGAGGTAGTAGGTACCTGGAGCTAGAAGGCTGCAATCCTTGCTTGTCACAAAGTCCTTACCCCCATACCTGTGCTCCATTATTTTCAGCGTTTCGATGAAATTTTCAGGAGTGAACTGCACAAAAGTCATTTGTCAAAAATGGTTATGAACCAGCACAGAGTTGGTAAGGAGTTCAACGTCCACGACTAAAATATAAAAACACTCTTAGCATACCTCATGCCTCGACTTCAATTTCTCTTCAATGTTCATCACAGATGCGATGTTTGACAAGCTAAAAGGATGTTGACCTTCGTGAAGCCTTAACGAGAACATTGTTGCAGTCAATCCACTTCCATAAGAGAACAGGACTACCCGCTGTCCAGCCTGAGTTGACAAAATCATTTGAAATTATTAGAAACACGATAGATTATAACAAGAAACAGGGCAAAAGGAAAAGAAGTAGCTCATAATTACCAATGAACTGTGCTTATTGTGAAGGAGGGATGCAAAAGCAGCATAGAGAGACGCGGTGTACATGTTGCCAACTTGTTTTGGTACTAATGTGGATGGTTTCACCTTCTCGTCATAAAATGGTTTCGCCACTTGCCAGGATGTCTGAACATGCAAGATTATAATTGTTAGAGCAACTCAAACTACTTAATGCTTAAGTTCTGATACAGGGAGATCAGCACGAAACATTTGAACTGACAAAAACTAAATTTCTTGGAAATCAATGAATATATGAAAAGCTTCTTGTATGGACCTTCTCAAGATCACGGTTTTGATAACTTTCATCACCAGTTAGGGATGAAAATGGTGCCAGCTTTTCTTTAGTAGACTCATCAATGGAACTGCAAATGCAAAATCAAAGAAGATAAGCCAACTGAATTCCATATATAAAATAAAAAAGTGATCCCTTTAATACAGGATATTTGCAACACACCTGGCGTTCCTTGAAAAGTCATTGAACATCAATCGAGCAGTGCTCTTCTGTACAAGCTGCAGGATTAAATAAAACGTTCAGGTAATCCTTATCATCATGTCATTTGTAGAAGAACAAAATCATATCAGATCTGAAAAGTACCTTGTTGTATGGTGAATGGAAAACAAAATAGGCTGCATCATCAATCGAAAACTGCTTGCCTTCCAATTTTTCGTATCTAGAATGTGAACAAAGAGGTTATTAAAGGAGATAATAAAGAGGTTATTTCGGAATGTTATGTGCACTCAACCGGCAACTTACTTGTTGCATAAGCTCTTGTAGCAAGAATCAAGTGCCATAAGATAACAAGTTTGTGAAAGCTTCCCATCAACCACCTGCAAACCAACAATTACCATTATATAGAGCACAGATGGAAATTCATATACCAATCTCAAACAATTTCCTATATATTTCTTTTAAATTTTGTCCAGTAAACAACATATCAAAGCATTCTTGTGAAAAACAGATGATAAACAACTGCAGTGGCTCAAGAGAATTACTGGATATTCACTGTCGAGGATGGGCTTGTAAAAGTCATAGACATGGGCCATATGGCTAGCCCTAATCTTGCTTTCAAATACAATAGGAGCATCTGGCCCGACTAGCATGGCAATTGCTGCAGCCCCTCCAGTAGGCCGAGCAGATCCCTCAGCATAGACCTGCCAATATAAGCTCCCGAATGAGTGCTTATCATGCAGATGCTCGCAAACATGTGCCAAATGAGCAACACATACTCGATATTTTAAAAGACAACACACATGCTCTAGAAAATAAATGTGGTGCACATACCGCACTATCAGTGCATACGACAAGTCCATAGCGCCCATCCCATGAAGAGCTCTCAACCCAATTCACACAGTTGAACAATGCAGCAGTCCCCCCATAGCATGCATTAGTTGAGTCGACTCCTTCAATGTCAGTATTTCCACATTTCTGCTTGTTTGACACATTAAGGAAGCAGGATAAGTTTTTGTTGAACAAAATTTCTCTTAGTCATAATGTAAACCTCTGCTTGTGAAGTCAAAGGTCATGAGAGACAAACAAAACAGATGCAACAATCCTTTTTAAGGATATTCCACAACAACAATAAACTCATCATCTAATGAACTGCATGAGGAAGTGAATTCAGGGCCTAACATAACACTACAGCATATTTAAGGCAGAAAAAGTGATTCCAACATTGCAAATCTCTTTCCTAGTACTTGGCTGCAAGATATATTCAACATCCTGAGCTAGTTTGCAGTGAGTAAATCTCTAGCTATCTTGTTTTCACTTTGACAGATCAATCGATTTACTTAGGGGAAAGAAGAAGTTTAAAATTACACATTTGAATGTGCCATGATCTATCTGACTCACACGAGATGATAATTCTGAAGGATCCAAATAACAAGTTATTATAGACAATTTACTAGACAAGCATTGCTAGACCAGGCGAGCCAGTACCTCAAATATTTGCATCAGGAATGTCTTGATAGACTTGCTCTTATCAATTACTGTTTCACTTCCAACCTCTAGACGACCAATTTGCTTAGGATTAATAGCATATTTTTCCAGAAGGGAAGTAACTGCTGTCAAACTGAACATGAACAATTTAATTAGAAGAGAGTATAGCAACAAAAAGTACAAAAAGATAAATTTATTTTGCTTCATCTAGCAGAAGAAATTACCAACACCTTCAAACGACATACTTCAGAATATAAAGAAGTAAACACGCTAAGAAGCAAAGAGAACTCAACATATAATCTATCTACATAAATTAATGAACTATTTACGTAGTGTAATTTCCCGAGAAAGGAGCCATACCTCATTGATATAACATCTTCCACCTCAGTGCAAAAGCCCATGCAATCCTGTCCAAGACCAATTGTGTATTTCCCTTTGCTTGCTCCATCATGAGCCTCTAATGCTTCCTATATATTGCAATACAATGAATTTATTTTTGCAAGTGATGAGAATTTAATTGCCTTAAACTTGTATAAAGTACTACAAATCACAATTACTTGTAACTAAAATAATTTCTCAGACGTTTGGAACATCATTTAACTCCCAAAATAGTACTCCGTCCATCCCATTTTATATGACACTCTTTGACTTGGCACGGTGTTTAAGCAAAAATGAAACTTTTGAAACTTGTGGCTTAAAATAATTCTTAAATTTTCATGTAGCTGAGAATCATTTCATTACGAGTAAAAAGGTAATCTTAAAATTAAATTGTTTCTTGTTAGAGTAAGGCAACATTCTTTTTGGTACAGATAAAAAGGAAAGATTGTTACATAGAATGAGACAGAAAGAGTAATACTATTATCTACAAAAAGAATATTACTTTATATGTCGCAATTTATATGACACCCTTTTCTTCTCCATCTATCCAAAAGAAAAATCATTTTTAAATAATTAAAAATAACTTAATTTTAAAATTCTTCTTTTACTTTTGTCACACAAATATCTTTGTTTTAGATCAAAAATTTCAAAAAACATTATTTTTTTAAAATTTGTGTTAATGGCACAAAAAAGGTACTTTTTTTTACCAGAATAACAAATAAAAAATATATATTCCAATATGTTTTCTAGGAAAAAAACAAAAAAGAAAAGAAAATTCCATATCAGAAAGGTTGAGAAATTAAAAGTCCAACCACGCGCTTGGAGTAAGTCTATATTTCTCTCTCTTCCCACTTAATAATATGCTAATCACTCAATTATTCAAAGTAATTAATATACATATCTATCATCCTCTAGTTATAATCATAACTAATTAAAACACCAAAAATAGACTAAGTATTTAGTAATCATTTAAAACTTACTCTTCAAAAATATTAAAGAGTGCGCGTTGGATTCTCCAAAAAGAAGTACTGTACTATATTTTTCAAGATCTGACATGAATATAACAAAATTTTTGAAAAGTTCGAACAACTTAGATTAAAGTGCATATCTATGATCAAAATTTATAATCTATTCAACCAAACTTCAAAAATTGCTTATTTTGAAAAGTACTATTTTCATTTTTTAGGATAAAAGAGAGTTGTTCCGCTAATAAGCATCCACACTTTCAATCCTAAAATTATGAGTTCGAGAAAAAAAAATGTGAGAGGAAAAAAAAAAGCTATTTTCATTTTCCTTGAGAAATAATTTGTGTTTAGCTAACTGAAAAAAAAATTCTGAACTTTCAAAAACTGTTTCTAATTTTTTTTGTTTTTTTTTTCAAAAAAAAATCTTCTTATTTTTTTATCTTCGAAAAACAATTTTGAGTTATTTTCTCCGAAAATTTGACTAAACAGTTCAAAAACTTGGCCCAACAGGGTATTAATTTCGCAGTGTGTACGCCGATCGATCGATTGAGAGAAAAAAAATACCTGTTGTAGGCAAGTAGGAGGGAAGTAAATCTCGACGGCGAGAATTCCGACATTCTTCGGTTGAGCTGCCATTTTCCGATTTCTTTTCTCCTTCCGACTATTACTAAAAACTGAACAGATCGAAATAACGGCCGGCGAACACACACACAGAGACACTCTTTCTTCTCCGAGTCGTTGTTGAACGGAACAGATCGAAATAACTGCCGGCGAACAGTTCACAAAACACACACTCTTTCTCACTCTGATGAATCTCCTCGAATAAATCGCCGGCGAACACACTTACACTTTTTCGTTTTGCAGAAGGAAGAAAGGAGATTCATATATTTATACTAGTGTGCTGGTGTGCCTACAGTGAAACTGAGAAATTTTTTTCCATTTTGATGTACCGCAGACATGAGAAGAAAATAAATAAAAATATATATTTCTGCAGACATGTGGAAAATTTATATTTTTTTAAAAAAAAATTGATTCACAATTAAAACAATATATATTTGTTGTACATCTAATACAAAACAATATAAATGGGTAGGGGGTAGGGTGATGTGGGTGTTGTAGTGGGGAGGAGCGGCGGAATGGACAATAACGAAATCAGAATTTTGTTTAAAAAGTATTATAATTTAAAGAAGTAAAATAACGTAGAAGTCAGAAGGTGTCACTATTTAATGTATACATAACAATAATAACAACATAATCAGTGAAATCCCACATGTAGAGTCGAGAAGGGTAAAATATACACGTATCTTATCACTATCTCATAGATATAGAGAGGACTATTTCTAGAGGACCATTGTCTCAATTTAATGTATACATATAAAGAAAATATTTTTACCTACTAAATAATATCTTTTTCGACAAAAAGGTATCGATTGACATTTCTCAAGTGAACGTGAAGATGGTCGTTTAAATGCATTTACGATGTTTTCAAATTTTCAAAAAAATTGGTTGAGAGATGGGGGTGGGGGGAGGGGAAAGTTGGTGGTTGGGTGTGTAGTTATGAGAGTAGAAGGTGAAAGTTTTTTTACGGAGTTTATTTTGTTAAAAGAAAATATTTTCTAAAAAAAGATCAATCGGGATCGTTTAAAAGTTAAGTAGAATTATACAAGTATTAATTATGTGATTATTAGCCTATTTATTCTTTTATTCCACAGAAGATAATGCGCTAATTCTTTCATAACTTATATATATAGTATTATTAATTATGTGAATTTCTAAACAGCGAATTAAATTAAAATTATAATAATTTTATTTTGACTCAAGTTATTCTTTTTTTTCATCCGATGACGGTGCCACATTAGAGCCCAACTATATCTTAATTTGTATCGTGTGGGGCCTCATTTGGAGAGAATCACTTCCTACTAAGGATTTTTCCATTCGAGAGCTTAAAACTGAGACATCTGGTTAAGGGAGGAGGAGCCCCATTCGTTGTAACATATCCTTTGATGGTCTATTAAGAT
>JAABOM020000103.1:2429402-2447231 GCA_011800125.2 Solanum clarkiae
ACCCATGATGAGCGTCGAAAGTTGCATTGACTAACTACTACTTCACAATTGAAAGAAGCGTAGACAGTTTAAAGAGTTATTTTGCTTTATTCCATCATATACCCCAAAGCCAAAATAACTCTTTAAGTATACAATATCTTAGAAGTTGACAAACTTCAAAGTTGATGAATTGTCACAGGAAGAACTAACGATATAATATGATTGACTTGATATGCACATGTAGGGATGCAAGTGCATCAATCCCAACTCCTTACCTGGTTGTCCAGCATTCTCGAGAAATCCTTAAGAACAAATCTCCGATCCAGTACAACATCTTGGCTTTGGTTAGCATACTGTTTAAGCTTCCTCTTCATCAACTTGTAATTGATATAGGATCTGCGACAAAATTGATCTTAACCATTCAACATATAATGCAGACTCAAAATAAATGTACTCTTTTGGTTCCTTTTCTTTAGGTGGTAAGGTCTAATGTATCATCTTTGATTAATCATCTATGTTGCTCAGACCCTTCAAAAATATTGTCACATTCTTGTCAGATCCTCCAAAACTGGCATAGCATTTGGATGATTCGACAAACGCCTAGTGGGATCTTTGAAGAGTCTGACCAACATAGCTAATCACTACTGCATTAAAGTATTCAGGTAAATTTCTCTCTTTACTAGCACAAAAAAGAGAACCTATTTCCATAATCCTCAAAGAAGCAAACTTTGTTTTCTGCATTGCAAATAGCATTTCATCATTTTTTATTAAAACACTCTGCATAAAGGTTTGTGGTCAGCATGTATAGAGCAAATATATCAAGTAATTCACAGCATAACATTTTCTAGATTTCTGCTTTTTACTAAAAAGAAACATAGCAAGTTCACAAAGTTCATCTAGAAATGCAGAATAAGAGCATCAACAAGATCAATTTATGCAGAATTTAACACATAAATCTAATGCAATCTCCAGTTTTTGCTAAATTAAGGACACCAGATATACCCTTTCCATTCTTGGATTTGTCTTTCCTTCAACTTTTTCCCAAAAGACACCATTTTTATCTGCATTAAGCCAAAAAAAAAAAAAAAAGGAAAGAAAGATGACATAAATAGCAACGCCACATTTCTAGTGATGAGAAATAGATTTCCATATACAGATAGAGTATTTGGATGCCGGCACCGAAATGAAAAATTATCCCAATCACAGTTTTTTATTAGATACCCGTTCACAAATAATTCATGTCTATTTCACACAGTGATGCAATTATTACATGGACTACGAAAGAGCTCCACGGGATGCAGAAATTCTACAGTGTTTAAGTTCAATCTTCTTCATATACATAGGAATTTGCAACTGCATTAACAGAAATGAAACCTTCAACATTAAACGTGATATATTTTAAATGACTTGGTCTCTAAATAACTCAAAAAGTACAAAATTTTAAAGATACACACAACATGTTCACATTTATATATATTTTTCGTAAACGTGGTATTCAGCCAGCTTGCATGCACCTCAACTAATTCCACGAGATACGGTGACACATCATTCACAGTATATCAAAAACCATATCAGCGTAGAAAGAAGCATTAGTATATACATAAAATTCACTCACATCACTGTGCATTTTCACATCAAATCAACTACTTTACAACAATAATTTCAGCTTCATATAAAAGAAGAAAAAAAAGATAAAATTCTGCAAAAAATAAGAAAAGCAAAACATATATGTGTTTCCACATTAAAAGCAAAAGTATTAGCATTCATATACCAAATGACTCAAAAATTTCAAAAACTAAAATTAAAGAGAAGTAACACATCACTGGAGTTGACAGATATATATATATATACACATCACACATAAAGGCGCGGAGCTAGAGTTCTATTTACGTATTAGGCAAGCTAAAACTCGATATACGAAATTCCTTCACAACCCAGTAAGCTCCCCTTTCCAGAATCCAGAATCAAACAAAATTCAAAATTCTGGATCCGCTTCTACGCAAACACATCTACATACATACACATATAGATACAAATATGCAGGCATTCACGTGAAGAACTTACTCTGAAAAATACATATTCTACAATAATTTCATTTTAGATTTTCAAAGCTCCAAACAGATAAAAATTTACAGATTCACAAAATTCAACAGAAAATCTTCGAAAAATACAGTGCACTAGGACTAAAAACAACAAATCTACAATAATTTCCTCATAGATTTTCGAAGCAATTACCTGTACGTATCCGCAATTTGAGAAGAACTTTTAGATGAACATCAACAAACAATGAACTCTGTTTTTCTTCAGATTCACAAAATTCAACAGAAAATCTTCGAAAATACAGAGCACTTAGATAAACACAAATCTGCAATAGTTTCCTCATAGATTCCCGAAGCAATTACCTGTACGTATCCGCAATGGCAGCAATTTGGAGAAGAACTCTTAGATGAACATCAACAAACAATGAACTCTGTTTTTCTTCAGATTCACAGAATTCGACGGTGAAACAGAGCAACTCCGAGCTGGATCAAAAAAAATAATTAACAACAAACAACAAAACTCGTGATATTTATGATTTCTGAACAACAACAACAAATTTGAAAATTTTTTCTTCAAATTTTAGCTTTCTGTAGATTTTGAACTTTCAAATTTCATGTGAAGAAATTTGTTCATGAAAAATGTGGTGAAGAGTTTATATATAGTTAGCGAAACTTGCCTTTAATCGGGGTTTTGTTTGTACGCAAAATGGAGCACGTGTTCTCTCTGATAAAAAAACACACTTAAATTTTTTTTTTTTTTGTATGTTTCGTGTTTGGTTTGAAATTTTTAAAATTTTGAGTTTGATACTTAGTAGTTAAAAGTAGATATTGAATATCGAATTTTTGAATTTTAATTCGGTATGATATTTGGTTAATATTGTATTATAGTTGGAATTGATTATACTATAAAGTTAATATTGTTAATTCTATTTTTTTTTTTTTTTTGTTTTTTGATGTGGAGGACGGAAAATTAACAAGTAAGACGAGTATTGACAACCAAGACAAATTGTTAGTGAAGTATTTGTGTTCAACTCCAGTTTGAGTACCTTTGCATGATAGACCTCAGCAGTAAATTGAAGAGTAATGTCAATAAGTAATTGAGTTCAATAGTTTCTCGTATACGATTATTGACTCTAGAGATATAGTAATATGAAGAATATAAAATTATTTTAAGTACCGACTGAATTAGAAGTGTCCCTTCTTTCAAAGAGAGAAAGAAGGGTTATTCACTTTTCATTTGATTTGTCAGGGGTGAATTGAAAGTTAAGTAGTGATAATTTTAAAAATTCCTCGAAGAAAAAATAGAAATATTTCCTACGATACCTATAATATATGAAAGTATCAATCTGATTTCATAAAATCATTCGATTTGAATGCTACATGATTCTTTTCAGATTCTAATATTTTTGTGATCAAATGCAATGTAAATGTAATATTAGTAGTACTATAAAAAAAAAATCAAATGATCATTTTTGTATATGCCTCTAGAGACATATGTATTTCTGTTGTTTTTCTTTGGACTTGTACTAACAAACTGTATATATAATCTTCATTAAGTAAATAATTGAATATTTGAAAAACATTGAATATCAAATGATACTAACATATCGTATCAAGCTCAAAAATTTAGAGATCTTAATTGTAAAATTTTGCTCTTAAATATCAAATTATCAAAATACATGATTCAGTAACTCAATTTTCAGTATTTTATTTTCACTGCTATATTTATCTATCTAAACTATTAATCTTTCTGACAGAGTGAAGGACAAAAAATACATCCAAAATATTTTAATTTTTGAATTTTATACTTGAATTATCATATGGATGAATTGTTTAAGAAATTTACTCTTCTCTTTCCTTATTTTTTTGTTTTAATAGATGCAAGATGCAGTCTATATAACTTATATTACACAGAGAATGTAATTAATTACTATACATAACTTTAGGTTATGAATCTTGAATATCATAATTAAGTGGAAACAAATTAAATAAGATTATCCTTATAATCTAGCATTAAATAAGATTGGATATGAGTTTATTATTTAAACTATTATTGAACATTTATCAAAATAAAATTCAAGGATTATTAATTGTTGTCATTTACTATTTGAATGATGGTGATATTTCACGTAAAAAAAAAAGTTAATGTATATTTTGATAAATAATTGATAATGATTTAGATAGAAAGTTCGTACATCTAATAGTCCATGTGTGAAACTTTGAACATTGAGATATGTTAAGTATATTTTGAACACTAAGTACTCCTCTTTATATTAAAACATATCAATGTTGAGTTAGCCTACACACGTCTGTTATTGATTAGAGACAACATATTTTGATAAGTTGTGTATTGAGGTATGTCTTAATACGAGGAAAGTGATGGTTTGGATAGGTGAAGGAAATAACGAATTTCTTACCTGACACCCCATTATCGAGTTAATATCTCAAATAATCACTTAACTTTGAATGATTCAGTTAGAAAGTCACTCAACTTTATTTTATTATTTAAAAATCACTTTACTAATGATATTTCACTTAGAAAGTCACCTAACCAATTTAACTAATTTTTTCATTTTATCATTTCTTAAAACTTTGGGTTTAAATTAAAAAAAAAATCAATGAAAACTTGTTTAAATTGATTTAATAATTTTAACATAAAATATAAATAATTAAGTGATTTTTGGTTAGGTAAGAAGTAATCATAATAGCCACAGTCCACATATCATATAGCGCTCAGTTTTATAAAATATTTATTGATCAAATTATTTACTCCATGATAGATTTTTTGAAGAATTAAATAGTATAACGTATTCAAGACTCAAAGCAATAAATACCAAGTAACTCTATTCATCAAGATTATGATATAGGAGAAAAAATTACTTAATATTTTTTGTCTTTTACTGAAATTTAAACATGATGCCTAATGGTTCTCACATACTTCATTAGCCACAAGGTGACGCCCTTAGGTCCTTCAGATTTTTTTCTTTTTCTTCCTTTCTTTGATCCTTTGAATGAACCAAATAAATAACATTTGATCTTTGTGTATTCTAGTTATCGATATTAAATGTGAGTAGATACTATGATTGCTTTAGTTGCATGTATAATAATACATCAATCACTCGTTATTTGATATTTACGTTGAAATTTATCGACTAATGATTTGCGGCAGAAAGTTCTCATTTTAGAGGTAAATTAGGCTTCCAACCAAGGTTACTCATTATCAAAGTTCAAACCCAAGATATCTGATTAAGATAGAGAAATATTATTGTCATTCCAACACAATTTTTTATGGTAATAATTAATCAAGAATTATATGAATTCATTTTGATTATTGGAGTCAGAGTTTGCATCAATCTCATAACTCATATTTTGTCAAAAGATAATAAAGTAAATTTCACCAAGAACCTTTCACGACCCGAAGCCTCTATATGCTGAAACAGAAAAAGAATAAAAACACTTAATAGAAGAAGAAGGAGAAGAATCATAACTAGTGACAAGACTCTTCGATAAATTATTTATAGTTAGAGCTTATTTCAAATCAACAAATTCATAATATGTATTTGCATATTAACTTTTAATGCTTATTCACTTTTTAAATTTCATAATTAAATATTAATTAATCATATATTTTATTACAGTTCTATGATTCAGAGCATCCTTTTTTAACGATGATAATAAGAAAAATGTACGTGCCAACATTTGACCCCATATTTGTATTATTATAAGGCTATGGGTCCTACTCTATTTTGTGGTATTAAATAATTTAACAATCAATTAATTTCCACAAGATACTATCTTGGATTTTGGAATCTAATTTATTTGTAAGATACCAACTATGTGGGACTTCAAATTTTGGAATCCAGGCTTACTTTCAAAATTCTTTTTTCCTTTTAACTTTGAAAAAAGATAATCTAAATATGATGAAGAAAATATGAAATTTTAGGTCTACCATAATTCACAGGAGAATAAGGAAGACTATTGCTATCAATGCTTAAAAAAGATCTTATTCTTTTTGTATATGATGTTGAATAAATTTATATATGCTTCGATATTATTTGTATTCATATTTTTATTATATTGAGATGTGAATAAACAGATCGCAAGTTCGAAAATTGATAAAATGAGGTATACTTTTTATGGTACATTGACCATGACTATAGAGGCAATTGAAATTTAACACTCCATTTTCATAAGATATAATTTTGGATTTTGGAATCTATATTATGATAAGATCGATATCATCAATGTGGGGCTATATATTTTTTAAAATAAATTAAATTTATATCAAATTAAAATTGAATAAATAAAATTGAAACTAAGTATAATTTGGGATGTTGAAAGAATGATGTCAAGTTTACACATCATGATGAAAAAAAATTGATGCAAGATTTGACCTTATTGTATTATTTGTATAAGGGTCCACACTCTATTTTGTGGGTCCCCTTACATAGTCATAATAATAATTGTTTTATATTAATCTTTCTCTATTTAATTGAATTTTATATGTCCACATATTTGCTTTAAAAAGAATTGACAATGACTAAAGGGAAATTGTAATTTAATATATATTTTCCATAAGATACCATCTTGGATTTTGGAATCTAAATCTTTTTTTTTCCCTTCTAACCTTAAAAGGACAATTAAATTATGATGAAAATATAAAATTTCAGTTTGTAGTTCGTTGTCAATATACAAACAGGATAACTAATTCGCCGTCAACATATAAATTTGAGGCATTAATAAACATTGTCATTGAAATTGAGTGAAATTATAGTTATGATGGAATAAAGCAAAATGACTCTTTAAACTGTCTGCGCTTCTTTCAATTGTGAAGTAGCAGTTAGTCAATACAACTTTCGACGCTCATAATGAGTCATCTGGAAACAGTCGCGCTATGTTTTTAAACATAGAGGTCAGGCTGCGTACATCCGACCCCCCTTACCCTGCAATGGGCGGGAGCCTTTGAGGCATTGGGATAATGTTGTTGTTGTTGTATAGTTATGTTAAGTAATTTACTAGTAAACATTTTATCTCTTTTATTTTAGGGGAGATATTGAAATTATAGATTTGTAGTATCCCTTTTGGATAGGCTACTTTTTAATAGGATCAAAATTTAAATAGTAACCTTAAAAGGGATCATTTTGTCTAAATCAGCCCACTTTCATCCTAACGGCCCAGCCGATAACAAGCTCGGCCCAGTAAACAGCCCAAATATAAAATCTGACGGTTTCCGATTGCCGCGAAGGAGGAAAACGATTGGGAATTGGCGAGTGCGGTGGCTGCTACAGGAATCCAATCCCGACGTCGGCGGTGCTGATGTCAACGTCGGTGCCCGAGTGACAATATGGAGTTTTCGGCGCAAAAATTTGGGTCGGAAACTGGAAAAATGCATCGAGGAAGGCCTTGAAGTCAATCGTTGTGTCCTTGGCCTGTAAGTTGAAAAATTCGCACAGAGCAAGATTTTTTACTTATTTATTGTATCTATACTTGAATTTGTAGCAGTTTAGTTATAGTTTTTAGCCATTGATTTTGAAGTTGAAAATTTGAAATTTGAATTTTTGAAGTTGTGTTTGGACATGCATTTTGCGAGTTTAGAGTGAAACTTTGTGTAGGAACTGAAAACACTTGAATATCAGAATTATCAAATTTTCAGGGACAAACGGAGATTTGAGCATAAATCTCCAAAATCTATGGCTAAATACTAGCTTGCAACGAAAATTTATATTCCTTTTAGAGTCTTTTATCACGAGTTCAAGTCTTTGCTAGTGAATCAAAATGCAATTTAATTATGAATTGATTTGTAGCAGTTTAGTTATAGTAAGCTCCTGTTTGGCCATAGATTTTGAAGTAGAGAATTGAAATTTCGAGCTTTTGAAATTGTGATTTTTGAAACTTGAAGTGGTGTTTGGACTTGCATTTGCTTGGAAAAGCTCCTTGTAAAGTCTCTTATCATGAGGTCAAATCCTGGCTAGTGAATCAAATCTAATTTAATTATGAATTAGTTTGAAAATCTACTCGATTTTGTAGCAGTTTACTTGTAGTCACAGTGGAATTTGTACTCCATTTTAGGTCTTTATCACAAGTTGAAATCCTCCCCCTACTTTTTTGTGAATGATAGAGGATCGATCTGATAATACACTGGGCTTGAAGCATGAAATAATGGATTTCTCCTTTGCGAGAAAACATCCCCCTACCTTTTTGTGTTGGTTGAAAGAAATGGAAATTTGGGCTTCTGTTGTTAGTGAAAATTCGCACCGAAAAACACGTTATATGAATCCTTGCTTGTGTATAGTTGGAATGCAAATCTATTGGACTTCTGAAAATTCCTTGCTAGTGTTCTTTTCCTGTTGGAAGATTGCCTTGTTAGCAAAATTTTGAGCATATTGTTTAGGTAAAGCTCCTTTGCAATTTAAATGTTAATAGTTTTTCTTATGCTAGGCATTTATGTAGTAGCAATAGCTGATTTACGAATATTTCGTTCAACACGCTGTGGAGGTTTGTAAGGATAATAGCTTGCAAGGTAGTCCAGTCATTCATTCATTGTGCAGTAGTTACAGATCATGTAGGTTGGGTTGCATTGTAGACAAATTCTTAAAAGTTCAAAGAGAAAAAGTCATTCCAGGAAGAGTGTTACGCGGTATCTGTGCTGGTCAGAGACAATAGGTAGCTCATGAAATTAATTAGTTGAGGTATGTGCAAGCTGTACGGAATACCAGAGTTATAAAAAGAAAATATTATTGAAAACATTAATGTACCTTCTAACACCAAGTAACATTCCTGGCAAAGACATATTTATTGAAATTTGCCTGCTATGATTTAACACAACTTTTTAACCATCTTATTTCAGGGATTAAAATTCACGTCCAGAAATAACTGCACGAATGAATTTGAGATATGTCGAGAAGAAAAAGGAATTTGAAGAGGCATGTCCTTGTTGGCTGGGCGCCAAAAAGGTAAAGCCATAAAGATAAGGTTCGCATAAATCCTACCTTCCCAAACCTCACTTGTGGGATTATACTGGGTTTGATTGTTATTACAAATAATGGTTCTCAACTATATGGAAATAGTAACATGAATATACAATTATCATTTAAAAAAAAAATAATAACATGAATATATATTTGCAATGTACATATTCTTTAAATGTGAACAGTTTGACATCATTCTAGTTGACTATTCCTTTTTTTTTTCCTTTTCTGTAAATGCTACTCCTAGCTTGTACCAAACTGGCAAGTTAGTATCAAATATTGTAACTCCACAAAGACACCTCAACATCACTTTCCACATCATCCCAACTGAAACAACTACCTAAACGTGGAGTTGGCGAAAACAAAAGCCCCTCTGCCATCTTTTTTCGCCATCCTTCCATCTCCAACATCTCATTTTCTTCTCCCCATTTACAACATAAACCGTTCGCCATGTCAATATTCAATCCCTTTGAGCCAAAATCACTACTACTTCCATTGTCATCCCTCGCAATATCAATCTCCTGGTACTTTACTTCTTCAGTAGTAGTGGAATCAGCTTCCTCGTTCATATAGTCGACTCCAACCAGTTCATGATCCTGAGAATAAGTTTGTGCGGCTGTAACTGCTGCCTGGCGTATATCCTTGGGGTCCTTTGATGCCGGCACTGGTGATCGCCAACGAGAGTCGGCAAAGTTCAGAGTGGCTAGATTACCTCTAAGTGCTAATGCAGCTACATCATGAGCTCGAGCTGCCATTTCTGGAGTAGGGTAAGTCCCTAGCCATATTCTTTTCTGTTGACTAGGCTCACGTAGCTCGCAAACCCATTTGTTATTATTCCTCCTCCTCACTCCCCTATAAACCGGGTGGCGAGTTTCCTTGAACTTCTTCCTCCCAGCACGTTTCTTGGGCCTGCTCGATGCTAATAGCAGTATTCCTTCCTCATCGGAAGGTGTCGTTGCACTTAATGGGTTGAGATCTGCCGAATACGAACTCGAGTTGTTATTCATAATTAGACACGTGGCAGACTGTAATAAGCTACTGATTTTCTTGGAGTTTGAAGTGAGGTGGTAGTTGTTTGTTGAAAGTTTGAGTGTGGTTTTTATAGATTTTGGATATACTTTTGGATTATGAATTAAGTAAAGAAAATGAAAGCACGTGGCTACGATATGGACACGGAAAATCATTTTTTTATTAAAAAATGATGTGAAAAGGAACAACTACTTTTCTTTTTCGTGGGTCTGCTTCAAAAGTACGGAAAGGTCGGACAGGTGTCCCGATAATATATCGCTCGTTATAAAAGTGATGTACATATTTATATGTATCCCTTTTTTTTAAGGAGAAATATATTTGATCTAAATCATAAAATTCAGAAGTATATCTGCCCCATTACCCTTAAAGATATACTTTTTTAGTCTCATTTTATGTGATATTTTTTTAATTTTGTCTAAAAAAAATATTATTTTACTCTGATTGAAAATAATTTATTTTTAATTTTTTTTTACTTTTAATTAAATAATTCTCAACTATACAAATATCTAGATGATTTTAGATAATAAATTTTAAAAATTATCCTTTTGTCAAGTCAAAAAATATTACATAGAATGAAACGGAGAGTATATAATCTATCAAAGTCAGACAGAAAAAGTCACATGACTATGATAACTTTCCTCTTGTATCTAAGAACCCACAAGATTAACAAGTTGACACAAAGAAAGTCACATGCTTATATTTTATATGGATAGAAAAGTGAAGAATATACGAGGAGGTTTCTTTTATTGGTTGAAGACTTTGAAGAAGTGAGTTGACAAAGTTTTGGATATGATTAGAAGTGGGTTTCTTTTACTATAAAAATTGGGGGTGTGGGGTGAGTGGTACGTTCCTTTTGTCAATGGGACAAACATTTTTGAGTTCCCAGGAAACGTAACACACGGGTGCAACACTCTTCCTATGTCACTCCGACATAGTAGGTAGGAGTGGGTAAAATTAAACTAATCTATTCTTTTATTTGATTAACTCATCTTAATTTAATTCATTTAAAATTGAGTTAATATGTAATTAAATTGACTCGAGCGATATTTTGTTAAAATATTTTTAAAATTTAATATGTTTTATATAGTAAAAAAAATAAAGTAAATTTAATTAAGTACTAAATATTTTACATTACGATCTGTTCAAATTTGAACCATCTCACCCAATTGTGATCCCTAGGGGGACACCTTTTGTACTTCTATCTCTTGTGACAAATTATTTTTGAGGAAGCATAAATTTATATATTTTACTAGTTATGTTTTGGTGTAATTTTAATAAACATCGAGTATAAATAAGTATTTTGTTTTTATGTGATTTAATTATTGATCAAGTGATAAATTTTTTTTGTTTCTCATTTGGTGTTTGGTGTCTACATTGAAGTTCGATTATATCCAAATTCGTGTTGCGTAGAAAACACTTCCTATTGAAAATTTTTCATCCCCAAGAATTAAATTCGAGATTTCTGATTAAGGGAAGAACAACTTCATCCTTTTGGTGGTATCAAGTGATGAAGTTGAAACGTGAGAAATAATATAATAAGAAAAAGCATAAAGACAAAAAGATGACGATTACATAAACCCTACGTAATGCATGTTATGTCATGGATTGTTTTTTTGTAATATAAAATTGGAGGATTTTAAATTCAGCCACACACTTTGAACTATATAACAGCCCACTCATATCAACCACGAGTTTTAATGTTACAAACATAAATAATATAAAAAATATCATACTATGAATAACTAATATAAAAAATTAGATTTCTTGGAGGATAACCAATTAAAATCAGCCGAACTTATGAAAAATATAATATATGAGCTGTTTTAACTTAAGATTTGTTTATTAGGCCAATTAGATAATTTATACTAATGAAATCACTAGCTTAAATGTTATAAGATGGGATTAATATTGAATATCTTAGAGTTTGATCGTTGTTAAAAAGTTAATGGTACAATTTGAATTTATGATGTGTGTCTAATTTACATATCATGTGATGTATTCGTATCACTAGACTAAGGCATAGGACAAGTAATTAATAGTTGGGAACTTTAACTACAATTATGATTTAGAAATATACGTTGCTTGAATATTTGATTTGATTTTGTAGATTTACATCAATACATATGCTATTAAATGACATATCTTATGAATAATAATACTCAATGCGTAAAAAAAATTTATATTTATTAGTTTTAGTTCAATAACTTTAATTAATCGAAATACATACATTATATTTGTCAGCTATATACCACCATCTATATTCACGTAACTCGAACTCATACCTCAGATCCAAAGTTTTATATATGTATTGATGAATAATCCTACAAATATACTTTCGTGTATCCTTATCAGATACTCACGCTTGAGTCCGAGAAAAATAATTATATATTATAATTCCACAAAGTCACTTCAACATCACTTTCCACATCATCCCAACTGAAACAACTACCTAAACAAGGAGTTGGTGAAAACAAATGGCCCTCAGCCATCTTTTCTTGCCATGATGATGATCCCTCTATTTCCAAAATTTCATTATTCTCTCCCCAATGATTACAACATAAAATGTTTTTCATCTCCATATTTTGTATGTTATTGTCATTTCCATTGGCCCCACCAACAACAATATCTTCTTGGTACTTCATTTCCTCAGTATTCTGATGAAATGCTTCAGCCGCTTGCATAGCAGCTTGACGTAGTTCTTCAGGATCCTTGGATGTCGGAACCTCCAATCGCCAACTAGAGTCGGCGAAATTCAAAGTGGCTAGATTGCCTCTTAGTGCTAATGCTGCTACATCATGAGCTCGAGCCGCCATTTCTGGAGTAGGGTATGTCCCTAACCATATTCGTTTTTGCTCACTAGGCTCACGTACCTCGCAAACCCACTTGTTATTATTCCTCCTCCTCACTCCCCTATAAATCGGATGGCGAGTTTCCTTAAACTTCTTCCTCCCAGCACGTTTCTTCGGTTGACTCGAAGCTAGTTGGAATGCTCCTTCATCTTGAGCTCCTCCCGAAGATGATGATGTTTCTTGCAAGTAGTGTTCTCTCTCCAAGTTTGTCGTATTAGACGTCATCGAGTTATTACTTATTTTTTTCGCTAGTCGCAACTGTTATAATAGTCGATAATATTCAAACTTTGTAGTGAGTAAGTGAAGTGAAATGACTAGGAATTATGTTGGTTTTAAGAATTTTGTGAGGGTATGAAAGTTGGTTTTATAGATTTAGTGGATTGTGAGTTAAGTAAAGAAGAGAACACATGGCTACGATATTGACACGAACACGTTGTCTATTTGGCTGCTAAAAGTTCTTAATAGAACAAATTAAAGGTCAATTTCACATTTCTTATTCTTCGTAGGGTCTACCTTGTTTTGTAAAAAAGTAGTGGTGGAGCCGCATTATAATTAGACGTTCATTTGAATATTCTTTCGACAAAAAATTATATTATTTATATCGAATCTTTTTGTATATCTACTCTTTAGAATTTTTAATTTTTTTAATAAAAATTTTTGACTCTATCAGCATAATATAAAAAGGTTTTTACGTGAATAAAAAAATGGAGCAATGGACTGATGAATGCAGTGAGGTGGTATGAGTTTTAAGGAATATTCTGCGTTAATTATTTCTTGTCACATCTCATTTTTCAAAATTAAATTGAGTATATTTTAATCAAATTTTAAAAAAACTACTTCCTCCGTCTTATTTTTTTCATGATCATATTATTTTATCTATTTTATTACATATGACATTCTTTCACTTGACATGACACGATACGACATTGGGTTTAAGGAAAAAAAATATTTTTGAAATTTATGGTTTAAAATAATTTTTAGATATTTGTATGCCTTGTAATCATTTTATTAAGAATGAAAGAGAACTTTTATTGTTAAATTGTTTCCAACTATATTCTTTTTGAGAACGGATTAAAAAGGAAAAGAGTGTCACCTAAAACGAGACAAAAGATATAATATATAAAAAAGTTACAAGTTATAATATTTTTGTTATAGCTTTTACACAATAAATTCAGTATAATTTCACCAATGTCTAAAGACGGATTATGGATTGTACTCATCCCAACTCTTACTTTGCAATATAAAGAGATTATTTTTTCGTAATTCTTAAATATCATAATTTTGAATTACATATATATAGAATGTATCTAAATCTCCGTTGATTTTCTAGTCTTAAAAATGTAATATAAAAAATTAAAAATAACAACATACCAGTGAAATTTCATAAGTGAAATCTGGTAAAATATATACAAAATTTAGAAATTATCAAAAAAAATATTTTGTTAAATAAACTAAAAAAAGTAAAATAAGACAAATAAATTGCAATGAGAAAAAGTATTTTTAACACTCCCTAACGCGAGGGCTTAGTTTTCTTTTATGAGTGAAATATGGGAATTTTTTAAAAAATAAATAACAGTGAAAATTTAAAAATGGAAATGGAGACTTTTGAATTGAAATTCAATCACACATATTTCATATGCTTACAATAGTTGACTCATATGTCGATTTTGACTGATTAGTCAGACGTAAATATGAATAATAAATATAGTACTTTAAAGTGTGTATCACCCGTGTGTTGATTAATTCTATATTGACTCTAAAAATAGAAATCAGTAAAAGAACAATAGAAAAGTTACATGTTCCATTGACCAAAAAAATGAAAATTAGAAGAAAAACATAATTATTATTTCCTCCGTTTTGTTTTATTTTATATGCTACTAAATTTTAAAGTGTTACATCAAATAATTTTTTTTTTAATCATATCCTATACCTTTTTCCAACTCATTACTTAAATTGGACCATGTGCTTTTGGTATTTTTCTACACTACATCTTTTCCTCACAAAGTACAAGCGGATCGTTTGGTATGATGTATTAATTATGCACATATTCGTATTATATAAATTCTTTAATAATACTGAAATTGTTATGTATTAATAATAATATTTTTTTATATAAATAATAATATATTTGATATATAGGAATTTTTCAATGTATTAATCTTCTTCACATGATTTCGCTAATACACACATTTATTATTTATTCCATCTTCAATCACGTATAAAATAATATATAAATTCCATCTCCTGCTGTATATTTTTGGTTATTATTATTAAAATCCACACGACTTATGCGTATTTTAATATCCAAAACTAAATATGATATTCTATCTGATCCATGTTATATGACATTCCTTATTATAACCAGAAACATTTTAATTTTAAAATTTCACTTTTACCCTTAATGAAATGATTTACAAATTATAATCACATAAATATTGAAGAATTATTTTGGATCATAAGTTTCAAATTTTTTTAGATATTGTGTTAAATTAAATGATGTCAGGTAGAATAAGACGGAGGAAATATGAAGTAATTGTAGTGTTTTATATAAGCAAAAACTATCTTTATCTTATACTAAAAACCAAACAATCCCCTAGAAGTAGACCCCATAAGACGTAGAGAAACAAAACAAAAAAAAGTGCATTTTCTTGTTAACGTGTCAATACCGTAGCCACGTGATACTCCTTTTTATTCTTAAAAATTAAAATTCATAATCCAAAATGTATGAAATAATACTTTCAAACTCCCACAACTTCCACAACCAACAATTCAACAACATATTCCTCTCCAATAAAGTTTGAATATCATCGACTATTATAACAGTCACGACTATAACAAAAAATTCAATAATCACCTCGAGATTGATGGATAATAACTTGATGTCATGTTTGTCAGATTCCAATACGATAAACTTGGAGGAAGCATATGGAGGAGTATTCCCATTAGCTTCGAGTCAACCAAAGAAACGTGCTGGAAGGAAGAAGTTCAAGGAAACTCGCCACCCAATTTATAGGGGAGTGAGGAGAAGGAATAATAACAAGTGGATTTGTGAAGTACGTGAGCCTAGTCAACAAAAAAAAATATGATTAGGGACTTATCCTACTCCAAAAATGGCGGCTCGAGCTCATGATGTACTTAGAGGTAATCTAGCCACTTTAAATTTCACAGACGACTCTCATTGGCGATTACCAATGCCGGTATCTAAGGACCCCAAAAGACATATGCCAGGCAGCTATAAAAGCAGCTGAAGCATTTCGTCAGAATACTGAATTAGTTGGGATTGATTCCAGTAGTATTGAAGAAGTAAAGTGATGTTGCGAGGGCTAATAGTGGAAGTAGTAGTGATTTTGGCGCGAAGGAATTGAGTATGGACATGAAGAACATTTTACGTTGTAATTCAGGAGAAGATGATGAGATATTGGAGATGGAAGGATGACGAGAAAAGATGGCAGAGGGGCTTCTGTTTTCACCAACTCCGTGTTTAGGTAGTTGTTTTAGTTGGGATAACGTGGAGATTAGTGACATTGAGGTGTCTTTGTGGAGTTATAATATTTAATACAAAATATAAGAGTGTATATGTATATGTATGTAGGAATAACATTTTACTAAAGAGAACTAAAAGAAAAAAAAGGGAATACACAAAAATATTGACGTTGAAGTGTTCACAATTAAACAATTTGATGTTTACCAAAAAAATAAAATTAAACAATTTGTTCCGTGCAAATATAATCATCTTAATTATTCACATATGGTTAATATACTACTTCTTTGAACTTTAAATTAGCCTATAATATATTGGGTTATATGTTTAAATTAGCCACCAATTTGTTTGGGCTTTATAGTGGGTTATATGTATAAGCAAAAAATAAATACTAAAGAATTGACTCGAACCATTGGTTCAGCCCCGATTAGATTGTAGTAGCTAAGTTCTTTGAGCTCGGCTAGGTCTTGCGATTTGGCCAGCTCGATTCAGCTCGGGTTGAACTCAACTTGACTCATTATTATAGCAAATGTGGATGATTAGGCTCGATTTGATATTTTATATACAAGGTTGAGTAATATATGAGTAAACATTAGATCCAAATAATATCTAAATTATTATATATATACATAAATTTTAAAAAACTAGATGGTATTTAAAGAAGAAGGAATATTTTAATAGTTTGTCTACTGAGAACATGACCCTGGATATAACTGGAGATCAAGAATCTGACTACAAGGTTAATAAGTAGTCCAGTGTTGTCACGCTTTTTGTGAGAGGCAGGGGGATGTATAACTTCCTCAACGCTTCTCCGTTATTAAGAGTATTATTTAGTATTGTTACTTTACTTGCTTGTATCTTGCTATTATACTATTATATTTTTTTTTACTGTCATGCTTCAAATTTTTGTTTTTATTTGTCGAGCTGAGAATCTTATTGAAAGAGATCTCTTAACCTCACAAACATAAAAAATTGACATATATTATATCTTTTTAAGTATAGATTACTTGTGAAGTTACAACACTCAGGGATCGCTTGGTACAAAAATGAATAATGCAGGGATTAGTAATGCTGGGACTATTGTTTATCCTGTGTTTGATTTATTGGTTTTCATTTAATTTTGTGTTTGGTTTAAAATGTTTTAAAAAGTTTCTTTCCAATTATGCCCTTGAACTATTATGAAATTTTCTATTATATGTAATTAGATCAAAATAGATTATTTTTTTGTGACTTCTAACTGGTTAGGAGAATAATAATTGTTACGTCGGAAAAATGATCGACTTTTTAAAAAAATGAAAAATTCGTTCGAAAATCGAGAATCAATCTAAACTCAATTAATTTGAGCGAAATTAATTCTTGAAATTCGAAATGACACAGAGTCTCCACCTAATTTTACGGATAATTAGAAAACCATTAAAATATTTTAAAAGACTAACAGAAAAATCTTTTAAAATTCAAAGAAATGAGTTCGGGTTCATATTTCC
>JAABOM020000103.1:2475698-2495846 GCA_011800125.2 Solanum clarkiae
AAAGAAGCGCAGACAGTTTAAAGAGTCATTTTGCTTTATTCCATCATACTCCAAAGCCAAAAAATAGTCAATCTTTGACTTTGGAGTATGATAGAATAAAGCAATGCTCTTTAAACTGTCTGTGCTTCTTTCATTTAAAATATTTCATTAGTTTTATATTAATGTTTTTTATCGGTCTCAAAATAAGAATTATTTTATCTTATCTTATTGATAATCAAAATTTATATATTATATGATATAATTTACGAAGTTATCTTTATTTATTAATATTTTTAAAAACTGAATATTATTAAGAAGAACTAATTATTTAAATATAAGGATATAACTAAAAATAACTTTTATTTTCATTTTGAGTTTTTAAAATTGCAGTTATTTTGGGATAACTTTTTCTTAATCAAAAATCAACGTTCAATATATTGAATTTTAAATTTAAAAAAAGTATTCTCTTAGTTCTAAAATATTTATATTTTTGTCTTTTCAAAATTTAAATTATATGAATTTTTTGATTAATTAATTTAAATTTATAAAGAGTTCAATTAGATTGGATTTTTGCATCATAGAATAATATTGTTAATATTAACATATATAAGGAATAAAAAATGTGTAACAAACTATAAGGAATTAAAATGTGCTACATGATAAAAAAGATTTAACTCTAAGGAAAATGACAAAAAGGAAATTTATGAAAGAAAAGATTTTGGATTTTGTGTGGTTCCAAGTTGAAGTTGTTTGACAATTGGATAGGAGTTTGGATTTTGTAATGGTCCAATGGGACATGCCATTTTTAATTTTTGATTTAGTGTTCGATATTTTTTTACTTTTTGTCATATCTAGTTTATTCTGTTTACGGATTTTTGAGATGATGGTTCCAAGGAAACAACCTCTCTACTTCCATGAGACAATAGTAAGGTCTGCGTACATTCTACCATCTACAAACCCCACTTGTGGGATTTCATTAGGTATGTTGTTGTTGTTGTTGATTTAGTATTCGATATTTATAATAAAATTTGATTAAATTTAAATTTATAGGTAAAATATTTTTTGTTATTGAAAGTATAATATTTTTGAATAAATATGATTTTATATATAAAATCTGATATTTAAACTAAAGTTCAATATGTTTTTTCTTTTAATTTTTTTTTTTTTTGAAGATTGGTCAAGAAAGAAAAAAATTATCTATTATAGTTTGAACTTTCAAATTCTTTTTATTTATTTCAAATGTTTTTTGGTTTGCTTGTTTTGTTTTTGTAATTTCCCAAAAAAATAAAATACAATAAGATGACTACCAAAAATATAAACATTTAATAAAATTTAATTTTGAGTCGACACTATGCGAGCGATATTCAAGATTTTAATTCTACATTGTAGCTTAAGTTTTTGAATTAATTTCTCTCAAAATAAAACATAATATATTAATTTATTATGTAACAATTACACTTGAAATTACAAAACTACGATGAACTTCAAAAATGAAACAACATCACAAGATAAAGCTATGAACGTAGCCACAATGATAACTTAAAAACATGATAATCAAAGATTTATTGATTCACGAATTTAGTAACTTTTATTTAGAAGAAATACATATTAACTTGAAATAACTATAGAAATTCATACAATTAAATTTTCGATTCACCTCGATATAAACCTTAATTATCTTTTTGAGAGATTTTAATGTGGCAACCATTTGGAAATTGTAAGCCAGGAGTCCGTACTATATCTCCTCCTTTTATCATTTCCCACCTGATAAATAGTTACAAACATCAAAACTTACTTTTAGAGATCGAAATCAAATTTATTTATATCATTATAATTGTGATATCATTAGTGAAATATTTACATATGAAATTTGCTCAAAGATAATTTTTTAAAACTACTATGAGTGAAATACATAGTATTTATTGATAAAATGCATATAAGATTGTTTTATCGCAAAAGAGCGTTGTCATAATAATTTGATAGAGAGATAATTACTTTTTTGAAGACAAACAACAATAACATTACTCCAATGCCTCAAAGGCTCCCGTCAATTGCGGGGTAAGGGGGGTCGGATGTACGCAGCCTGACCCCTATGTTTAAAAATATAGCGCGATTGTTTCCGAATGACCCATGATGAGCGTCGAAAGTTGCATTGACTAACTGCTACTTCACAATTGAAAGAAACGCAGATAGTTTAAAGAGCTATTTTGCTTTATTCCATCATACCCCAAAGCCAAAAAATAGTGAATCTTTGACTCCATCCGAGATTGATGGAAATACTCTTTTGAAGACAAAAAAAAAAAAATTATACGCATAGTATCTTCGAATAACTTTAAATATGTGGTGTCTGAAGTTAGTTACTTACTTATAATTGGTGACAAAGCAATGGAGGAAGACAGCCATTTGCACCTTAGCAAAGTCTGTTCCAACACAAAATCTCATGCCACCTCCAAAAGCCATAAAATTTCTAGATGCCCCATTTAGTTCTATTCCCTGTAAGTAACAACAACAACAACATACCTAGTAAAATTTCATAACTGGGATTTGAGGAGGGTAGAATATACGCAGATCTTACCACTGCCATAGAGTTAGAGAGGCTGTTTCCTGGGAACCTTCGTCTCAAAACACGTAAACAGAAAGAACTAGATATGACAAAAAGAAAGGGGAGGGAAGGGAACAGAAATATCGACTAATAATGAGATAAAAACTAACACATAAAACGATAGATAATGCGAACCATTAATTTGCTACTTTAATACGCGACCTCCACTTCTTTCTATCTAAGGTCACGTCCTCAGTGAGATCAAGTTCTATTCCCTATAAGTAATTTCAACATTTCATTATGAGATGATTAGATTAATTGTCAATAATATATTAGAATTTTTTTGTAGGAGTTTTTATATTTAAACTATCATATATTTATATTTTGTACTTGAACTATCCTCAACTGCTTTGAAGTCAACGTCGAAGAGAGTTATCTGAATATATATTTCTATTGAAATTTTGTAATGATTTTTTTCACTTGAAAAACACTTTTTTAAATTTAGGGTGAGAAAACAATATAATGTATAACCAAATAACTTTTTGAAAAAATAATACTTGAAAAAAAGATAACAAAAAAATTATATCCAAATTCGATAATATAATTTTTCAACGAAGGACTGACCTCCCATCTCCATGGATTGAATTGAAGAGGATCTTCATATTTGGTAGGATTTAAGTGCACAGCTGGAGGGCTTACCATAACTGCCCAACCAGCTGGAATGGTATATCCTGCATCACAAATAATTTATTATATTATTTTAGATTAATTTTAAATGGTGACTTGACACACTATTTAAGAATTTTTTTTTTCGAAACTATTCACAACTACTATCACTATCTACCATGTAGAACTATCATCTCTTGTATAGCCATAATCATCAGTATCGTCAATAATGAAAATCAATCCTCATCATCATTAGCCATCATAACAATTATCACAATTTATTTATTATCGATACTTATGATTATTAGTCAATATTATATATTATCAATCACCATTATCATTTACTATCGTCATTAGCTATATGTGATTATCATTCCTCTATTAATTATCAACTGACACCATCAATAGCTATGGTTTAATCGCTACTGCCAATAAAATACTATCCACAATAGCCGTCCTCAGTCAACAACATCCCAAATTGATACACAATATCATCATTAGTCATCATCACCACCAATTGTCGTATAAAAAAAATTAAAATATTTATATTGATATGACATGAGATTAATTTAGTATTTTATTTGAGTTTTATATTTATTATTTAACTACATACCTTTGAATTTGATGTCTTTAAGTGCTTTCCTGAAAATCACAGGAGCAATATTTGCCAATCTGACTGTTTCATTGATAAACTACATAATTTCCAATGAAATTAATTAATTTATGATAAATCTTAGACTTGGAGGTGAAAATATTGTAATTTAGATTAAATACCTGAAATGTGAACTTCATTGATTTATATTCTTGCCATGTAAGTCCATAAGATGAATTTTCCCTTCTTCTAATTATTGCCTCATGTTCCTCCTGAAAGCATTTGAGGATTGTTTGATTTAGGTATTGGAACAATTGTTTTAATGTATATTATAGAGATAGTAGTTAAAACACCTTGACGTATTACTTCAGAGGAGCTATGTTTTTAAACATAGGGGTCAGGCTGCGTACATCCGACTCCCCCTTACTCCGCAATGGGCGGGAGCCTTTGAGGCATTGGGGTAATGTTGTTGTTATCCGAATTATCTGGTATTTGTGTTTTCTATATGAACTATTACTAATTATTTATCAAAACACATTTCGAACCAAATGATTCACTTTTTGATATTCCAAGTGACATAATTCCTCCTTCAGAGGAAGCAGTATATTAGTGCCTTATGCGGGAAATCACTGCTTGACTTGTTGATCATCTATCATTACTGGCGAAGTAAGCATATCGAAAATCAACAACAATTTGAGAAGGATGACCCCAAGCCAGCCCAAGCAAGAAAGAGGAACTAACTAATGCTTAAGACATCCAAGTTCAGACATCTAAGCCTGGTCTTCCATTTGCCTCTATCTCAATAGCTTTCAAAATCGAGTGATTTGATTAGCTTATATCGGAGGATGGTCAGGTTGCATGGCAACTTAAGTTATCCATATATAAAATTTTGTTCGCATGACAACTGACTCATTAATTTTGACTCATGTATATTACGTGTATAATTTATGTATATGACTAGAAAAAATAAATAGTAAATCTGACTGCGATATATTTGAGTAAAGCTTTAGATTCAGAATATAGCTACTAACACTTGATGTGCCTGTTGCATATGAACTTGTTCAATTGATCAAGAAGATAAGTTTCACTTACTGTTAATTCTTTCAAAGCCTTTGGATGTTCATGAAGAAATTTAATAGCCAAAGTTATAGCCAAAGAGGTTGTCTCAAAGCTAGCAAAGAGCAACAGGAACATCAAATCCAAAGCTATTGCCTCAGTTATAATTGTGTCTTCTCTTTGAAGTTCTTCTAGTAAATAATCAAAGAAGTCACTTTGTTCCATTCTTGGTTGTGATTTCCTTTCCTCTAACATTCTCTTGAGCATCTTCATTATCTTCTTTCTTCCCTAATCAACACCTTGTAGAGTTAATTAGTCCAATCATAACTTGTATAAATTTAGTCAAACATCACTATATTGATATTGTTTGTATCTATGTTTGCATGTTACACAATGAAATACTGCTATAGAGTAACTGGTAAAAGTTGCTGTCATGTGACTAGGAGGTCACAGGTTCAAGCCTTATAAATAACTTCTAGTAGAAATGTAAGGTAAGGTTGAGTACAAGAGACACCTATGGTCCACGGACCCTGCACATAGACCAGCAGGTCACAAGTTCAAGCTTTGGAAACATCCTCTGGTAGAAATGCAAGGTAAGGTTGCGTACAATAGACTCTTGTGGTCGGGTCATTCCTAGTGCATCAGGCTTGCCCTTTTTATTGCTATAGAGAACATATAATATAACATACTATAAATTAAGAATTGTTTTTAAGGAAAATTTGATCGTTACAGTGACATGATCTTCTAGAGGATAGTTAACTTATTATGGAGAGGTTTGATAGTGAAGGATTTAACTTAGGGAGAAAAATATTTTTGAATCGATGTGGAGTTTAATAAAAAAGACTTTAAAAACTTTTGATCTAAATCAAACATATCATAATATTTGTGTATTGTATAGCTTTTATATATAATTCGCGGCATTACTAACGTGATAACATTTGCGAGACTATAAAAATTTTATCATTAACAATAAGATAGGAAGTACTATAAGATTTTATATAAACGTGTCATTCGTTTTGGAATAAGATACAAATCTAGTAAAAAGAAAATAGTGTCAGTTAAACTGAAATAGATAAATAATGTTTGTTATAAAGTTTTGTTTACTTTTAATTACTTAAAAGTAACCTGATTATATAAATATTTGACATCATTGCACAAAATTAAAACTTCTATAAATATCATATTTCCTGTAACTTATAAATACTGATAATCGTTGCTCGGACTCTCCAAAAATGTTACTGCACTCATGTCAGATTCTCAAAAAAAGTGTATTTTTTCAAGATCCAACACTAATAAGACAATATTTTTAGAGAGTCCGAGCAACTTAGCAGATAACATAATTGAACTTTTACATAATCACTTGATTTTTAAGTTTTTATACTTGACAATCTATTTTATTTTTTCAGAAAAATTGATACACTTTTATTAGAGATTACCTATAATTATTATGATATATATTGTTAGCTTGTAAAAATTAAACTCAGATGTACCTGTAAGCACTTGTAATAGGCAGTTCCAGGAAAATACAAAGGGAAAGAAATTAATCCATTCATAAAAGCTACAAAATTTTCACACACATTTTCTGTTGAATTTTCAGAATCATAGCTAATAAGTTTCTTTCCAGTTATATCAAATATCATCTGCAAAAAAAATAAAGAAAATGTTGATGCTTTGAATTCAAATATCATCTGCAAATAAAATACGACCTCTTTAAGATATACCTTTTTTGCCTGAAAGGTATGGAATTAGATTAATTTCTCTTATCAGTATTGTTATTATTAGCCTCTTACTATCTTAGTTTTGAATTTATTATTACATGTTATTTTCTTCGCTCTAGTATTTTGCTTGGTCACTATATTATTTGTCGTTGAATTTGATAAATTATAATTAAATGAAGTTTTGTTTAACAAACACTATAGAAGTCTAGTGATCAGTGGCGGATCTAGAATTTTCACTCAGAGGTTCGAAATATAAAAGAATAAGCGTGTGAATAAACCAACAAAATACAATTTTCAAAGGAAATAACAATACATAGTCTAATATTATTTCAACACTTTTTTAAAAAAAATAAAGTGAAATATTGGACTGGTTCCCAAGACAGAAATTAAATGAAAAGAAATAATTAAGAGAAGCTAAAAAATAATGGTTTAAGCGAGATTGAACCAGGAGGGTTCATTTAAAAGGAGACCTACCACTATGCTAAACTTTGCTTATTATTCAAGTGGCTCAAGTTTATAATATAAACGTAAATATAGAAATTTACTTTCTATGTACAGTGTAATTTTTCATCCCTCCCTAGGTTTGCTCCTGCTAGTGACCACCTGTGAAATTATCCACTGGAGTAGCCACATGTAGCTCAGAGTGGTCAATCAGACATCTTTTTCAAAAAATAATGTTATGTATGTACAAAATTATACGAAATATATCTGATAATAAAAATTCTGACTTTGTCATTGAAATTACCCTGGTTGTTGCTTCCTTCATCTCAACACTTGTTTGTGTTGCCCAACTCTTCAAGTAATTATTTACAGTTTTTTCAACCTCAAGCAACATATTTTTCAAACTTTCAGGGCCAAAAAGATTTAGCACCATGTTTTTCAAGTATTTGTACATAAAACCATGTAAAGATCCAACATTTTGACTTCCAAAAATCTCTTTGAAAGTATGTGGATACCAACTTTGAAACAATTGTCCCTCTTGTTGGAATATGAAGTAATTAAAATCAGGATCTGTGGATGCTATGATTGGACGTCCCACCAAACTAGTTCAGAATATCGGTCCATATCTGATTCAAAATTTAAATATTGTAAGTTTGAGCTGATAGATCGGTGGAATCATACACATATGACAAGGTTAAGTTTTTTGTTAGTTATTCTTTTTTTCTTATGTTTGACTTGAAATGACTTGTGTGTATATATAGACTTCTACTATTTATTCATTGTAAGTTGAATCGATTTGATGTAAATATTCGATAAGATAATAAATTACCTTTGCATTCTCTCCTTCACAAAAGGAGGAATATCAAATGATGCATTTGGTGCAAAGAATTGAAAAGTCTCACCAAGTAATGGCCAACCCATTGAACCTGGTGGGAGTTTTCCATTGCTTTTAAGGTTCCTCCAATAATGTATAATGACTATAACAAATAAAGATACAATAATGTAAATACCAATTGACAACATTTTCTTGATAATATAATTGTGTGTTTAATAAAGAGAAGGAAATGTGGTGGTTTATAATTACAACAAATGGGAGACTATAAATAGGTGTTTGACACCCAATTTTTACCCTCCACGATGTCAAAATTATTCACGGGGACTTTATTTATATTTTTAACATTTTTTAAACAATTTTCATATTTTTAAACTTTTAAAAAAAAAAATTAAATTAAATTTATATGGGCGCGTACGCGCCCCATTTTAAACCCTTACCCCGATCCCCTTCTCCTCTTCTTCTTTCATTTTTCTAAATCCCTAACCCTAATCCCCTGCGCCTCCGACCCCGTCGCCGCCTCGCCGCCCTCACCATCACTCTCCCGTTGCCGACCACCCTCTCTTCTTCCCCTCTTCCTCGTTCCCATGAACCCGAAACCAGCCCCGAAACCCGACACGAAATCGCACCCGACGCAAACCGACAAACACCGAAAGTGTTTCAACGTTCAATCTTCAACGTCTTTGTCCCCCATATGTTTTACTTTATCGAGAATCGACCCTACCCACTTCGAATTTCAAATTTTGAAAACCCGTTCGTTTTCCCCCCTTTTCGAATCCTAATAATCCCCTATAAATGCCACTTCTTCTTCGTTTTTGGGCAGCGGTGGAGGGGGATTGGGCATGGTTGGTCCAGATAAACCTACAAAAGAATTTTCAAACAAATTAAAATTTTCTGCTTAAGGGAACGATTTCCAGAAAACTTGTTCAATTTCATGGTAGCTTCGTCAAGCTCGTCGTCTCCGTTCGCTGCTCCCATAAAGGTAATATCTCTATATCGTATTCTTCTTAATTGAATATGCTTTCGCTGGGAATTTTGGTTTGATCTTATTCGTTGGTTACTGTTAAAATGCTTGTAGAGTATATGATGTCATCGTTTGATGTTGATTGATGCTCCGTTCTGCTCTGGCTTTCAGTTTGGTTGAGACTACCATTTGTATTAACTGAAAATGTTGTTATTGCTCTCTGTTTTCTGTCGAGTTTTTCTTAGAGTCAAAATTAATGTCGAAACGATTTTGCCTCCTAAATACAAGCTGAATGTCGTTGTCAAGTGTCACTGAGAATGTTTGTTGCCATTCTTGCCCACTGTTTTACTCAGAATGTGCCATAGTGTTCGAATCTCAGCTTGTTAGTGCTTGATTGACGATGGCTGAGCTTGTTATTATGTTGTCTGCTTACTCTCTGTTGAATATAACCTGTAGTATGGTATTTAGTGGGATTTCGAATGTGTTTGTATCTGAAAGTTCAAGTTTTTTCTTTGGTCCTCAACAATGATACATTTCTCTATTACAAATTCTAAAGAATATAAAAATGTGCTCTTGTTATTTAAGTTTCAACTGCCTTTGATTTAATGAAGTTGTGGTAAATGACTGCAAGTTTTCGACCATTTAGGTTCGAAATCAGTGGTTTCTTTCTTCTATTTCTGATCTTAAATGTCACTCACCATTTGTCATCTATTAATTTCCATTCTTGAATTGTGGTTTTCTCTTGCATAAACATAGTGCATCCATTCAACATATTTGCCCCAATAAAGCCATTCCAAGTCAGTTTTGATCCATTGTTAAACATAAAAATGATTCTTGACTTCCTGGTTTGCTGCTTGGATTTTGAACTTTCTTTTAACTAACAAGTCTCTGTATCACATGTTGAGTTTTTCTGATGTGAAGCTGCAGTTTTAGCTGGAAAATCCATGTCTACTGTTTTCTTGTTTAAAAAACCATCTGTTCCTCTGTTTAAATCCTCCTTAAGTTGAAAATACACTCTTTGTTGGATAATGTTGTTTATTTATCAATCTCTTCCTTTGGATTTGTTCTGAGATAGCTGTAGCTTTAGATGTTGTTTACCGTCACCTTATTCCAGTTAACTGGTAAACATTTATCCCTCTATCCCTCTTTTAGATCCTGCAATTAAGTCTCATGTGACGATGATTTAATTATTGTATGTTTCTGGTTCCCTGTTTCTGTTTCAACATAGAAAATATGCACACTTCAAGCTAAAGAGCTCGGGCTTCATGATTTACTGTTAGACCTTATCTTGTTTTCCTGCTGCTGCTGTTTTCAATTTTCTTTAAGTTCTGCTGCTGCACATTGATAGGTTTTTCGATCTATGCTCACATTCTGCCATATTTAAACAAGTTCCTTCCCTTAGAGATTGTATTGAAACAGTCTTGGTAGTTGGTTTGGTGTCCCTTTACAGAAGCCATACGTTTGTTTAATGTTTTAAGTGCTTACTTGGCTTATTTCTACTTATATTAACTAAATAAGGATGACACTAATATTCTAAATGGTACAGTTTTGTTCATTTTTTCACAACAGGTATGATTTGGTCTATGGTTTATGGTCTTTGTATTTTCCTTTGAATCTAGTATGAGAATCATAAGACTTTCTAGCCTAATTCAAAATAAGTTTTTTTTTCTGTTTCATTGAATTATAACCTTGATCATCATCACCTAGTTCATATTATGCGTTTGTACGGAAATTCACATGCATCTTATGCGTTTGTTTCATAGCGATTCAAAGATTGTTATGGTTTTGTTTTGCTTTTTTTGCTTCATGAGAAGCGGTATAGATATGTTGTTAATATTATTTTGAGTCTCCTCTAATTCCTTTCCTTTTCTTTGCATGGACAATGCTTCGAGCCTATTTTGGACTCCCTAATCTACACCCTTTGGGCCATGTAGGCCCAAATCTCCCCTCACCGAGTCAGCACCAACATTTAGGAGAAGGAAGCCATCACGCAGATTCCAGGAAGCCAAGTTATAGCGGGAATTTAAATAGGCCCGAAATTACTTTCTTTCTTTCTTTATTTATTTTATTTATTTATTATGTGTTTGTATTCTTTAAACACTAACATTTGTTTGATTATTGTTGATTTAATCTAATTAAATTCCCAGGAGTTGAATCAGTTATGCCAGTTATTTTGGGTTTCCTTTAAATACGAAAAAAAGGGATATTCAAATATTGAAAAGAGAATTGAGGTACCAATCCTTTTTTTTTTACTTTTAATACAATTTTAGTATAATCAATTGTTTAAATTCGTCAATTGAGTTTTTATTCATTAATCGAATTAAAGTTTGTTTCCAATTGATTTTTACAAATTAACTTGGTTTAAATTTCACTAAATCTTTTTTTAACTTTTTCAAAAGAAACTTTATCACGTCGATTTAAATTGCCGAACTCATTCAATATTTTTATTTGACTAATCGCTTTAATATTTTCAAGTTTAAACTAATTTTTTTCAAGTCTAGTCAAAATACTTTTTTCTAATCAATAACTCTTTTTATAAATTACTATTTTCAAAAGTTAGTCAAACAATTTAATCGTCGGATAATCGTATTTAGCGGACATTTCGAGTGCGTAAAACCTTCTCGAAGTGGAAATGTGAACCCGGACTCATCTCTTTGGATTTAAAAGGATTTTTCTGTTAGATCTTTCTAAATATTTTTATGGTTTCCTAATTTTCCGTAAAATTAGGTGGCGACTCTATTTTTCTTTAAATTAAAAATTGATTTTTTCTCAAAATAATTGAGTTTTAAACTGATTTTTTTTCTTTAAAGAGTCGGTCATTTTTCGGCATAACAATAGGCAATGGAATATTGATGCACTATTTTATCTTTATTTTTTAAAAATAATATTATAATTGGTCCACATGTCCCTATGTCCTATTTCTTCTTTTCTTTTTTCTTTAGAAAAAAAAAATGAAGATGCTCAAAATTTGTTAGCAAATTGTCTTTTTATTTGTCCTTTGTAATGATCCGTTAAGTCATTTTGGGAACAAGTCCTTTTACCTTCATAAAATATTATTCTTGTAAGAATTTTAAGTAGGAAACTTGATCTACTCGCGTTCCTACTGTTATTTAGTTTACGGGTGAAATTAGATAATTGATTTAATTGTATTATGAGAAAACCCTTAGATTATGTTTTTCGGAGAAATTGGGATCTAACCCTAGACTAGATATTTAGGACTTGATTATAAATTTTGGCGTTGTTAGTTTCAAAATCTTATTATGATTATTTATTTCATTAGATAGTGGTGTTACGGATTCTATTAGCCAGAAGGAATGCTTTGCATTCGACTTGATGCTTAAGGTACCTTACGACCCTAAACAATATCCAATACACTTATTAAATTTAGTAAATGACCTTAAAAATTATTGAATTCAAGCCTATACGCATACAGAGTGTGGTTAGCGAGGTATTACAAGCTCCGTTATGAGTTAGGAGTAAAAGTGAAACTTTTCAAAAATCACCAGGTAACTTTAGACCTAAATTTTTGTGAAGCATAAAGAAACTCAATTTAGAATAGTATAGGGACTACCCTCTAAAGATTAGATGTGGGAAAAAAGGCCATCAAGTTATAGGCAGGAGGGGTGTCTATTATTCTTTGAAAATTGATAAAATGAATCTTATCAAACTGATTATTAATTGTTTTTTCAAAAAAAAAAGTAAAATAGACTTTTCTAAACAAGCCTCCTCATAGTTGAAGCAAATGAGGAAATAATTAATAGAAACAATAAAATAAAAATAAATAGTTGAAGCAGATACGTCAATTGACAACTTCCTACTTAAGCAGGCATCTGCAGCAGACATGTCGATCAAGACGTGTGTGCTTATCCACACTTATGTATATATAATAGATAATAGAAATACATATTTATTCAAATATATATTACACATATAAAATTGGCATTTTCTCAACAAACATATTGTACTAATATGTTTATACAGTACACAAAATGAGTTTAGACTTAGTAGGTAGTGAGTAGTGGGAAGAAATGATTGTAAAATTAGGCAGAAGTAATTGATTTTTAGTAAAGGTATATCAAATAGGCACATGTAACTTTAGAATAATTTTCCATCAAGGGTGTGTTTGGTCAGTGAATGAAAATATTTTTTGGAAAGTATTTTTTATTTTTTGTTAGAGAATAGAAATATTTTTTGTAAAAGTAGTTTCCGATATGGAAATCAACTCCAATAATCAATTTGGGACCCAATTCCATTACTCTATGCGAGACCCAACTTAATTTCAGATCCAAGATTCAACTTTCAAATTTAGACTCGATCGCAATTTTCAAACCAAAGCACATATGATCTAAGTTCAATTATTTTTACCTAAAGTTTAGGCATACATGACTAAAGTTCGATTTTATGCTTGAATGTCAGCTACATGTGGGTCATATTTCCGGGCCAATTTTCCTGACAAATTACATTGACCCGTCTGTAATGAGCGCAGCAAGAGGCCAAGGTGGCCCAGCAGTGCCTCAAGATGCTAGGTAGGATTTTATGGGTCAAGTAATAGGAAACATGAAATTTCGATAGTTTTTCATGGGTATTAGCCCAAGTTCGTGGCGCTGCCCGAGGATCTGGGCCAACTTTGCCAAAAACTTACACCGACTAATTTGTAACGAGCTCTGCAAGAGGCCGGCCCAGGTAGCCCGGTGACACTGCAGGACACTTGGTAGGATTTTATGGGTCAAGAAACAGGAAACAGACGATTTCGGTAGTTTTTCGTGGGTAGTCCATTATTTGTGGCGCTGCCCGGGGATCCGAGCTAACTTTCCCAAAAAAATTAGACCCATCCGTCTGTAACGAGCCCGATAAGAAGCCCAGGTGGATCGATAGCACCGCAGGATGCCTGGTAGGATTTTCTGGGCCAAGCAACAAAAAATATGTCATTTTCATAGTTTTTTGTGGGTGTTAGCCCATGGTTTATGGCGCTGCCCGAGGATCCGAATCAACGTTCCCAAAAAATTACACCGACCCATTCGTGAAGAGTACATGTTTTCCACATATTTATGTTGATCGCAAGTTATTAGTTTCATTTCTGAACTGTTAACAGTCTTAGTCTTAAAGACACTTTTTACTTAATTAATTAAATTTAAATGCACCCTCAATCTGCCACAAATATTTAAAACACCTAATTTCATAATGTCATACTTGAACTTAATTTCATAATATCATAAGACACAAAAAGAGATAGAAGAGGGAATTAAATATAAAATACATTCATATATATTATTAGAAAAAACTCCCATCTAACATAATAATATTACATGCATTATTATTCATACATTAACTGTGAATTAGCCATAATCATAATAACTTAAAACATCATTTATAGATATAATTCATCTTTTTCAGAGATTTTGACGTGGTAACCATTTGGAAATTGTAAACCTGGAGTTCGTATTACATCTCCTCCTTTGACTGATTTCCACCTGATAAGTTTTTAAAATCCAAATTTAATTAGCTTTTTCTCAAGCATAAATATAATTCAAGTAAACTGAAATGATTTTATTTTAAAAAATGGCTAAATAATTGAACTTCAACTACATATATCTAAATTTTAGTCGAATGAAAATTCAGATGCATGTTTGCAATTACATTTTTCTCTTCAGACACCACATGTTGAAAGTAAGATTTTGTCAATACTAACTTCAGACACTGTATATATGATTTCAAATCGAAAAAAATATGTAAGAAATTATAAACTTTTAGATGTAACTTAAATAATGACACCACAATAAAATATTTATACACTTTGCCCCTAGGTCATTTGAAATAATAATTATATTGCTTTCAAATTTCTACCATCCTAAATAGTAGACACAGGTAATAAATAAGAGAATACGAAAGATTCGAGTCATCTATTTTGTAACACTTACTTGTACTTGGTCACCAAGCAGTGTAGAAAGACGGCCATTTGCACCTTTGCAAAGTCTGCTCCAATACAATATCTTATGCCACCTCCAAATGCCATAAAATTTCTAGATGCTCTATTTAGGTCTATTCCCTGTCAGCCATTTCAACAATTTCATTATAAGATCTTAGAAAAAAAATCACTAAGAATTATATGACACTATCAATCTCTATCGTATTGGGGCAGCATGGACGAAATGAAGGCTTGCTTTCGGAGTATTGTGTGATAAGAAGATATCACCTAAACTTAAAAGGCAAGTTTTACAGAATGGTGGTTAGACCATCTTTGATATATGGGGTGGAGTGCTGGCCAATCAAAACATCACATGTTCAGAAGATGCAGGTCGCAGAGATGAGAATATTTAGATGGATATGTGGACACACAAGGGACGATAAGATTAGGAATGAGACCATTCGGATGAAATTGGGGATGACCTCTATGACAAATAAAATGAGAGAAACGAGACTGTATTAAGAGCGAAAGATCGAAACATTGTATAACCAAATAGATTTTTAATTTTTTTTAAAACAAAATGAAGAAAAATTACAAACGAATTATAATATAATTTTTCGATGAAGCGCTGACCTCCCATCTCCATGGATTGAATTGAAGGGGATCTTCATATGTGGAAGGATTTAAGTGGACAGCTTGAGAATACACCATAATTGGCCAATCAGCTGGAATGGTATATCCTGTATCACAAATAATTTATTACATTAATTTATATTATTTTGTTGATAGTATAATGACTATATATATTCAATAATTTAGGGATTTATTCGAAATATTCAATGATTTAATTCATAACTTGTGGAATATTACAATGCGAAAATACCTTTGAAGTTGATTTCTTTGAGTGTTTTCCTGAAAATTGCAGGAGCAATATTTGCCAGTCTAAGTGTTTCATGGATAAACTGCATTTTCAAGTATATATCCAAAAATAAAATAAAATAAAAAGAATAAAATATTAAATATTCAAATTAATTTCTGATAATTCTTAGAAGTGAAAATATTTTAATTGATTAAATTAAATACCTGAATGGTGAACTTCATTGATTTATACTCTTGCCATGAAAGTCCACGAGATGCATTATTTTCCTTTCTTCTAATTATTGCTTCATTTTCCTCCTGAAAGCATGAAAATTTGGAGTAATTAATCATAGTATAAAAATTTATTATAAGATAATATGATGTTTGGTTAGTTGCATAACAGAAAAAATTATTCTCTTTGTCCTATTTTATATGATATGATTCTGAGTACGTAAAAGCGTTTTCACATAGGCTATTGTTCAGACTCTTCAAAAGTGTCAACATGTACATGTTGGATTCGCCAAAAGTAGTTTGCTTTCGGAGAATTCGACACAAATACGATATTGAAAATGAAGAATTTGTACAACTCAGCACATAGGAACTTAAAAGTCTGCGCCATTGAAAGTAAAGAGTCTGATGTGATAAGTTAACTTACTTTTAATTCTTTGTAAGCCTTTGGATTTTCTTCAAGGAACTTAATAGCCAAAGCTATAGCCCAAGATGTTGTCTCAAAGCTAACAAAGAGCAACACAAACATCAAATCCAAAGCCACAGCCTCAGTGAGAATAGTTTCTCTATTTTGAAGTTCTTCTAGTACATAATCAAAGAAGTCACTTTTTTCCTTTCTTGGTTGTGATTTCCTTTCCTCTAGCATCCTCTTGAGCATCTTCATTATCTTCTTTCTTCCCTGATCAACACCTTCTAGAGTTAGTCCAATCACGACTCGTATAAATTCAGTCAAACATCGTTATAACAATATTGTTTTATCTATTCCTTTTTTAAATGTTATAACGAACTATTGTTATAGAGAACAATAATATGACATATATAAAGAATCGTTTTAAAAGAAAACTTGATTGTTATAGTGAAATACTGCTTTATTGGATGGTATACCAAACATGATTTAACCCTTTAACTTATAAGACCCTCGTAGTGTTACACACTCAACGCGGTTTAACATATGATAGTAGGTTAATTATTATGTTCATCACATTTCCAATCACTCCATTCAATTCAATTTGTGCGACATAATTTGAATCGATAAAGTTCGATAAAAATATCTAGACTTTTGTGAAATTTGTGGTCTTAATTAATCATGTCATAACAATTGTGCAATTACTTGTAATTATAGTAAATAATCCATTTTATTGTTGCATTTTTTATTAAGAATAATTATGATATTATTAGTGCATAAAAATCAAACTTATAAATACCTCTAAGCACTTGTGATAGGCAGTTCCAGGAAGGTTTATAGGGAAAGAAATTAATCCCCTAACAAAAGCTGAAAACTGTTCACACACATTCTCTGTAGAATTCTCAGGATCATAGCTGATAAGTTTTTTTCCAGTTATATCAAATATCATCTGCAAAAAAATAAAAATAAAAATAAAAGCATCAAGCTTTGAATTCATATTTTAAAAAATTCACAAATAATAAATACTAAGAAGCATTGGAATCAGAGAGGTGATTTGATATAACATAACATACCTACAACTCACGCAGAACATGAGCTTAGATAGGAGAATATAAAGGCCAAAGATTAAACAAAAGTACTTTCTCTATTCATTTTTACTTGTCACTGTTTCACTTTTCGAAGCTACATTGAAGTAGCTAAATTTAATATTTAAAATCTAAAATTTAGATGGTTGAAACCCACATAAAAAATGATATAAGTTGTAATTTTTCTAATATTAATATGACGAAAAAATACATCTTAAAATGTTAGTAACAGATTACCTAATTTGACCTTGATAAGTAAAAATAATGACAAATACAACTACTCAAACGGCCCAAGAATTGACTTTGACTTTAAATATGTGACCCAATTTATATATGTAACTAATTTCGATATAATAAGTAGTTTGTTTTGCATAGATTGAGAGTTATCAAGCCAGAAAACACACAAAAATTCTCAAATGGCCCAACGGTTGACTTTGACTTAAAATATGTTCCCTAATTTATACATATAACTAATTTCGATATAGTAAGTAGTTTATTTTGCATAGGTTGAATGTCATCGAGCTAGAAAACTCTCTAAAATTGATGATACAATATAATTTAATGAATTTTTTATGTAACAAAATACATAAAAATCGAGTGACCATCTGTGAAATTACCTTGGCTGATGCTTCCTTCATCTCAACAGTTGTTTGTTCAGACCATTTCTTCAAGTGAATATTTGTAGTTTTCTCAACTTCAGGAAGCATATTTTTCAAACTTTCAGGGCCAAAAAGATTTAGCACCATATTTTTCAAGTATTTGTACAGAAAACCATGTAAAGTTGAAACATTTTCCCTTCCCATAATCTCAGCAAAAGTATGTGGATACCAACTTTTAAACAGTTTTCCTTCTTGTTGGAATATGTAAAAATTAAGATCAGGGTCTGTGGATACTATAATTGGACATCCCACCAAACTAGTTCGAAATATCGGTCCGTACCTGATTCAGAATTTAAATATTATGAGTATCAAGTTAAGTGAACAGTTGGATGTGAAATGTATATTATATTCTATCTATATTTATTTTTTAACAAGTATATAGGGTTTGTTGGCAAATCACTGAGTTATGACAAGAAGTTAAAGGTATAAAATGAGAAGTTTAAAGTCAAAATCATTTTTAAATTAAAAAAGTTTGACATTCTTTTTGAAAAAAAGCCAAAAAGAAAAGTATGGTAAATACCTCTCTTGATGATTTGAATCCACAATCTTAGAGTTTGATTGAAAATATTTTTAGCAGCTATCGTGAAATGCGATTACAAAGAACATATAATATAACATAATATGATAAGTCATTTCCAAAGAAAACATGATCATTAATTATATAAAGTAAAATATCATTCTAAATAATGACAATTATAAAGTGTTCTGACAATTTTTAGTCTATTTCAAAAAAAATGTCTCTTTTCTTTTCGCAACTCTTTAATTTCATCTTTTTATATGACATGTTTAAGACCAGAAGATTAAAAGACAGTTTGGTACATCTGACAATCCTTAATTTACGATCATAAGATTCAAAAGTCTTGTATTTTCTTAAACTCTGTATCAAAACAAAACACGACAAACAAAGAAAGTATTAACTTTAAATTACCTTTGCATCCTCTCCTTGACAAAAGGAGAAAGATCAAATGATTTGCTTGGTGCAAAGAATTGAAAAGTCTCACCAAGTAATGGCCAACCCATTGAACCTGGTGGGAGTTTTCCATTGCTTTTAGGGTTCCTCCAATAATGTATAATGACTATAACAAGTAAAGATCCAACAATAGCAATACCAAGTGGCAACATTTTCTTGATAATATAATTGTGTGTAATAAAGAGAAGGAAATCTGGTGGTTTATAATTACAACAAATGGGAGACTATAAATAGGCAGTGGAATGATGTAGTCCTCATTGGGGAGAACATATCTAAAATAGGTCAATTTTATCCTTCGTTATATTTTTGGTCAATTTGTACCTTTGAAAGGCGATAGACGATGGTGTTTTAATTATTGAAGTGACGCTATCAGTAAGAAATTATTTTATTTATTTAAAGTTGCAATGTAAAATTAAGTTATGATGTTTTAAGTTATTTTATCTGCTCAAAATTCTTGAAGTTTTACTTATTTTGACTACGATACAGAGTTTGCAACCTCATCTTCAACATACATCAGTCAAGATGCATAATCACGAATGTGAACTTGAGTATTGCATCTTAAATTTAAGTCTACTCGCACATCTTGATCAAGTCAAAAATCATTTTTATTGAAAAAAAAAGATGTTTACATCGACATACGTAATTGTGATCTTGTCATTGTATTTACATGTCTTTATTCAAAACACACGAGATAATCTCAATTCAAAACTACTTCCTTCGTTTAAAAAAAATGACTTAGTTTTACTTGGCACTTCATTAAAAGATTCTTCTTTAGACAAAATTATTTTTTTAACATTTTTCTTTAAATTCTTATTTAATTATATTTATAAGATTGACTTTTAAAATATATAGAAAGAGGTGATAAAATAAGGACTTGTGAAAAAACTCCTAAATCTTCCTTATTTAATAGATTTCTACGTCTTCCTTATTTGAATCAAGAAAATACTCTATAACTGTTAAAAAAAATCCTAATTTACCATGAGTTCTGATTAGTCATAGAATATCTCTCTCTATATATGACCTTTATAAATAACCAATTTATCAAAATTACTTTTGTAATGAATTATGTATATCTTTTCATAAGTTCATAATTAAATTTAATTTTTCTCTATAATATTTGTTATCAACTCCATCTATCTCGGATGGAGCCAAAAATTTACTATTTTTTGACTTTGGGGTATGATGAAATAAAGCAAAATGGCTCTTTAAACTGTCTGCGCTTCTTTCAATTGTGAAGTAGCAGTTAG